>BFEA01000240.1:759834-771187 GCA_003427395.1 Chara braunii
TCCCATGTGCTATTCCGCCGTAGGTTCCATGTTCAATCCCCATTCCGATGTAGTATTCCTCCAGTTTGCCGGTTACAGCTTTCTTGCCCTGGATCACAGCAGGAAGGGTTGCCAGAGGCCTGGGAAATAAAGGTCGGGCGGATCTGGTGGTATGTTTGTGCTCGGAAAGCGTGAACCTGGTCATAGGAATGGCACTGAATCTAGAAAATGAGAGTGTAGGAATTGTGGTTTTTGGTAGTGATACTGCCATTAAAGAAGGAGATATTGTCAAACGTACTGGACCTATTGTAGACGTTGAACTTGGTCGATTCACGAAGGTAGTCTCTTATTATGGTGTTGGATCCCGAGTCTTTATGGTTTTGTCTTTTGTTTTCGAACTCGCAATGAAGTTGCCTTGACTGGTGCCCCTCTTATGATTCACAAATGTTCAAACTTTGTTAGCGTGAATATATCACGGGTGGGGCCTGGCCGGAAAGGTAGTTGTGTGAGCAGCTTGAGGGTTACTCAAAATGTGGAAGGACTCAGGTGAACTGGTGTGACTCCTGATGGAGTGGTGTGTAAAATAGCCGCTCTGCACTGGTCGTCGCTTGTCGTGTGTGTAGAATAGCCGCTCTGCACCCGCCCACACACGGCCTCGAACCGGCACCCTCAGCCTCAAGAACGAAGTCTCGTAACCACTACAACCCTTCGAGGTGTTATAAAAACTGGCTCCATAGCGGTCGTGATATCCAGCCCACCCCCAGGGCTGTAGCACCCTTGAACTCAGTGCTCACGGGTCACAATAATCGCATCAAATATTGTGACTTTCCACCGCCGTTTGAAGAAATGATCGAAACTGCTGCTCTCCCCGTAGTATAAAGGATATAAGACCCTATAAAGGAGATGTGACCCTACACAAGGAGATGTGACCCTACACGAGGAAATCTGACCGCCAGAATTTACAGGATATGCGATCCTAGAAGAAACGGGGAGGTGACCCTACAATGGGGATGTGACCCTGCGAAAAAAAAAGGGAATGTGACCCCTACAAAGGATATGTGACCCTTCTGAGAACGGAAAACGAAAAAAGAAAAAAAAGAAAAAGGAAGGCAGGCTTGTTCTGCCAGACTTCGTCTTGCTGGTCTTGAAAGAGGGGTGAACTGTTAAGCCTGGATTGTGAAACGGGTAGGGCGAATTGGAATAGGAGGGGTGGGATATGTGACCCCTCTGGGAACGGAAAACGAAAAAATAAAAAAAAGAAAAAGGAAGGCAGGCTTGTTCTGCCACACTTCGTCTTGCTGGTCTTGAAAGAGGGGTGAACTGTTAATCCTGGATTGTGAAATGGGTAGGGCGAATTGGAATAGGAGGGATGGGATGTCAGGGGGGAAGGGGGGAAGGGGGAAGGGGGAAGCGGGGAAGGGGGAAGGGTTGCTGTTGCTGTCTGTGTGGGATGGGAGTGACTGGTATTGACTTACTAATAAATGTGTGAGCACCATCTGATTCCGTCTGATTCCGAAGGACTTGAACTCATGATATGTTAGTCAACAGTTACATGTGTCTCTTATAGTCGTATTCTGCTGCATGGGCTGCGTACCGCGATTTGTTGTTTACCTTGTCGCTGTTTTTTTTGTTTTTTTTTTTTTCGCATGCTCATCACGGCCTTTGCCTTGTGTCGTTGATTTGTGAAGACAGCTGCAGATCCAGTGGAGTCGGGATCACGGGTCTACTTCCCAGCGATGCAGACGGAGCAGGCAAATGGGCAGATGGGGCTGCACTTCTTCTGGGAGGATAAACCAGGTGTCAGCAGTGAGGCGGAAGACGGGGGGGAAGTGGAGGAAGGGGAGGTCGAAGGAGCGCAAAGTGGAGTTTGTGGTCCCGAGTCTGCGTGGATTGCTGAAGACCGGTTCAACATGCATTACGAGGCTCATTACAGTATACCCACGTATGAGCGCGGGACGAACCACGTGATCCGTGTGGGAAGAGGTGATGGCGTTGGCACCGGAGCCGACCACGGAATTGCCGGCAAGGGACGGGAACCCGGACTGACGTACATTGAGGTCCCGCAAGAAGCCCCTAGGTGTTTCAATTGCGGATCGTACAATCACAATCTTAAAGAGTGTCCCAAACCGCGCGACAACGCAGTTATTAATGCGACAAGACAGAAGAAAATGGGCTCTCGGGCAAACCCCCGACTTCCTTCCAGATACCATGGCTCGTCGTCCAATACGTTTGCAGACCTGAAGCCTGGAGCTCTCAGTGAGAGGGTGCGGCAAGCGCTTGGGATGAAGGTGGGTGGCAAGTGCGTCTGCCACGTATGCTTTCTTTTTTTTCTTTTCTTTTTCTCCCGGCCTCGAATGCTTATGTGCACTGGCACGTATTCTGGTTGCGGAGAGTTTAAGGGATAATTCCTTTTCAAAAAGTATGGTCACCCTTGAAATTACGCGCGGCGATGATATCCTTGGGGACAGCCGCAAGAAATGGAACGATACCGAGAAGGGGAGGATTTGGTGTTTTTTTTTTTTTTTTTTTTTTTTTTTTTTTTTTTTTCCCGGAAAAACGATGGGCTTGGGAAATCTATAATTATCATCGGACTAACCAGGCAAGGTAAATTCAAGCTTCTGGCGAATCTGACAGGGAGGGCCTTTTCAGCCCAGGGTGCCCTTATTGCCTTCAGCGGAACCCCACCATCTTCACCCGAATAGAACGCCCGGTCATTATCGCTGCATCTGGACTGAAACTTGGGCCGAATGCAGCTATAATGACCGGGCTTTCTATTCGGGTGAAGACGGTAGCAGCCATGTATACCGTACTCTGAGATGAGAGCATGAGGCTGCACCTTGCCCCACAGGAGCCGGGTGGGCGACGCGGGCCATGGGACAGTCGATAGAAGAGGGAACGGGCATCATCGGAGTGGCAAGTTGCTGTGCCTCCCCGATTACCCCTCTCCCACTGCGAACATCAGCGAGGACTGCTTAATGCCAACCAGGGGGGCCGACGGGCTATCTCTCTTGGTGGTGGGTGCCAAGCTCGCCCAGGAAGGTACATTAGCCCCAGTCGCTGTGCCTCCCCGATGACCCCTCTCCGCCTGCGAACATCAGTTCAGACTGCTTAATTGCTACCAGGGGGACCGATGGGCTATCTCTAGGTGGTGGTGCCAAGCTCGCCCAGGAAGGTACATTACCCCAATGGGAATTGAACCCAGGACCTCCTGCATGCCGCTTGTGTGCCTCACCAACCGAGTTAGGTCGCTGGACTACGGAAAAGATTAGCATGCATGTCAATCTGAGATTCAAACGCACAACCAACAACTTGTCAGGCAAACACCTGGCCGCTGTGCAAGTATGAGACGCATTAATCGAGAAAAATGATATCCCCCCCTCACCCCCCCCCCCCCCCCCCCCCCCCCCCCCCCCTTTCCTCCCCAAAAAAAAAAAAAAAAAAAAAAAGCACACACACACACACGTTGCAATGAAAGTTCCAAGAACTGGTTCAAACTTCAAACTGCTCTTTGTAATACCGAAATTAGCGTTTTAACTTTCATAAGTTTCTCATTCTAGTGTTTTGTAATGCTTCAGGTTTACTTATGTTATTAGGTCTTGATTCTTTTTCTCTGTTTTTTTTTACTGTTTATGTAGGAGCTTTCGCTGTTCTATTTTTATTTGTGGTTGTGATGCTCAATATGAAGATAGCCAAAATTCACAGAAATCGGAAAATGACAAAATGTATTACGTTATTTGCCTGTAGGCTGTAGGTGATATTATCGGACTTATCTTTTTGCTGGAAATTTTCTTAGTTGTATAACTTGTATTGTAGATAATGATTACATTCCAATATTACCCACAGAATTGGGGAAATTTTCTTAGTTGTATTATCGGACTTATCTTTTTGCTGGAAATTTTCTATGTTTTTTTTAATGAATTTTCTTAGTTGTATTATCTGACTTATCGGACTTATCTTTTTGCTGGAAATTTTCTATGTTTTTTTTGATGAATTATCTTAGTTCTAGATAAAATGAACTTTGCTGGAATATTTCAATATACTGTCTATGCTTCCAAAATTCAACGTTGGACGAATCTGTAAACTGTAGGAAATCTTCTTTATACCACTTATTTTTATTTGTTTCTGGTTTCATCAAGTCTTATTTTATTAGTGGCCATGATTGTAGCTATAGTACTTAGTACTTACCATGCATAAGACTACTCAAGTAAAAAGACAAAGAAGTTTTTCAACAAAATATGATAGATTTTCAAAAGACTCTTAAAAAAACACGACAATAGAAAGGTCTCCAGTAGCTCAGTGGTTAGAGTCAAATGGCTGTTACGTGCGCCGATTTCGACTTGACTTTTAGTTCTTCGTGGAGGATGTAGTCATCGAACTTTGAACTACGACATTGCTCAGAACATCTCTAAAACAATACCTTTACCTTATCCCAAGAGGCTCGACTTCGACTCTTGCGAGAGCCGAGAATGCTTTTTTTTTTTTTTTTTTTTTTTTTTTTTTTTTTTTTTGGATTCTGGTTGAAGAGAATGCAAGGAAGGATTCTTTTCAAAAAGTCTGGCCACGCTTGAAAGAACTAGTTGCGATGATTCTTTTCAAAAAGTCTGGCCACGCTTGAAAGAACTAGTTGCGATGATAGTTTGCAGAACCGGTTCAAAGTTCGAACTTCTACCAGGACGAACTTCTTCTCGTTACGCTTCTTTTTTTTTTGGCATCGTTGACCCCGTAATTAATGACAAATTAATGAACAACGGTTTCGACGTACGCGACGACGCGTGGAACTTGTCTGCACTGATAGGTGATCAGAACATGACAGACTTGCTGGCGTCAGTTCTGCCAGTTTTCAGTACCGACCAGCCATGGGCCGAGTCCCCTCTGCGCAATTTTAATCACTCACTGTTGTCAAGCTGATTAGGACTCGTCAGCCGAGCGCAGACATTCTGGAGAAATATTGAAGGCAAACTAGAGGGTGTCTGAGTCGCGTTATCATCCCCGGAGCGTGTCTGTCTCATCAACGCTTATCTGTTTAGGGTAGGCTCATGTCTTAAGTTTAGGGATTAGGCTTTTATCTGCTTAGGGTAGGCTCATGTGTTTAGGGTTTAGGCTTTATCTGTTTAGGGTAAGCTTATCTGTTTAGCATAGGCGTATCTTCTGTTGAGTAAAGGCTTATCTGTTTAGCATAGGCTTATCTTCTGTTGAGTAAAGGCTTATCTGTTTAGCATAGGTTTATCGTCTGTTGAGTAAAGGCTTATCTGTTTAGGATAGGCTCATCTTCTGTTGAGTAAAGGCTTATCTGTCAAACCACCAGGAAGTATGAAGAGGGCAAATGAGCCTCTGCTAAAGGTGAGGGGACTTGCCCCATGACGGGGTCTGAGGGCGGGCGGGAATTTTTTTTTCTGTCCGCTCGGCGCCAGTGCCCACCCTGCGGTTTGGGACAAAAAAATCCCCGCCCCGCCCCACGCCCGCTGTGGGCCGAGTCCCCTAACTTTTAGGAGAGGCTTCTCAACTTGGCTGGCCCATGTACTGGTGCTGGTGCTTTAAAGCGCCGTCCAGTACATGGGCACCTGGGCCGCGGCCCTGACACCTCAAATTCTGGAGGCGCGAAACGAAACCGCGACCGCTGATCTAATTTATCAAGGGCAGGCGCGGCGTTTGACGTTTTGGCCTCGTTTTCTTGTGGCGACAAGTTTTGGACTGCAAGGCTGGGGCCGTGTACTGGTGGTTTAAGGGTAGGCTTATCTGTTTAGTAAAGGCTTATATCTGTTTAGGAAAGGCTTATATCTGTTTAGGATAAGCGTCTTCTTTGTTTAGGATAAGGTTCAAAGTCATACGCACTTTTTGATGGCTCGAGCATTAGTAAAGGATGGGTTTGCAATGTGCCAAACCCCCCACGAACTCATCAGACATTCTTTTTTCACAATCCAACACGCATCACACATTCTGTTCCCCCCCTCCCCCCCCTTGATCAGTTTTGTATAGAGGATGCACCATTTCTCGATTTATGTGTGGCATCCTTGCGCAGGGACCATGGTAATCTTCTTTGCATCGTTGCGATTTTAACGGATGTCGTGAAGGAATCGCGCAGTTCATTTACCTTCAGGTTATCATTCCCCCCTCCTGATAATGGTATTGGCACACCTTTGGAATTCTGGCGGCTCTCGTGTTTTTGAAAGCTTTTTTTTTTTCTTTTTTTTTTTGAAACAGTTGTTTTCACTCATCTGTATCGATTGGAAATCGAACTCAGGTCTGTATTTTAACAGTTCATGGGTGTACCAACTGAGGGCATACTCGCACTACCACGTTTTTACTTATTTCCGGATGGAATTGCAGCCAGATGCATACAGGACCGGCCGCAAATGGGGTCAGATACATTTAAGACACTGCTAGTGTGAGTACGACCTGAGCTTGCGGCCCAGATACATTTAAGACACTGCTAGTGTGAGTACGACCTGAGGGAGGCCGGTTCGTTGAAAGCTTGTGTCGCAAATTGTGTACAGAAGAAAAAAAGATATACGGATGTGTTGGGTGGATGTATAATTGAGATGACTTGCAAGACTTGCCAGGTGTGGCGTAGGAACTGGCCTTCTGCTACCCGTAATACAAAAAAAATAAAAAAAAAAAAAAAAAAATAAAAATCAATCAATTCCTTTTTTTTTTTAATTAGTAACACAAAAGTAAACTGAAAAAACAAAAAACAAACTTACTGGAAATTTAAAAAATCATATTTTTCAATAATTTTTGAGGTGTGCTGGGTGGGCTTATATGGCCAAGCCTTCAGTCTGAGGAATGATCGTGCCTCCTTTTGTATGCACGAATCGTCGTTGTCAGTGCCTCTTGATGGGGGTATGTGGGTAGTCTCCCCTCTATGACTGATTGATGCCCTCCTGTTTGCCATGGCTTATGGCGATGTTTTATCCCCCCCTTTTGGAACTTCCTTTTGTTATTTGCAGGAATTAGACCCCCCTCCATGGCTCAACCGCATGAGGGAGCTTGGGTACCCCCCTGGGTATTTAGGTGAGTGGCATCAAATTCTTTCACATATACTTCGGAGGTTTCATGACGGACTGATGACAGGAAGATCTGTATTCATGCATCAATCAGATAACAAAAAAACAAAAAGAGGCACCAGTTGGTGCGACCGAATGGGTGTGGATGGTCGCTGCCCTCAAACACGTTCTAACTCTTCTCCCCACCCTCCTCGTCTCCCCACTCCTCGTCCTCCTCCTCCTCCTCCTCCTCCTCCTCCTCCTCCTCCTTCCTCTTCTTCTTCCAACTTGTTTCCTCTTGTTCCTCTTCTTCATTTGCTTCCTCTTCTTCTTCTTCTTCTTCTTCTTCTTCTTCTTCTTCTTCTTCTTCTTCTTCTTCTTCTTCTTCGTCTTCGTCTTTGTCTTCCTCTTCTTCTTCCTCTTCCTCCTCCTCCTGCTGCTCCTCTCTTCCTCCTCTCTCTTCCTCCTTTTCCTCCTCCTCTCCCCCTACCGTCTTCACCTGCGCCTCATCATGACTGAATTGGACCGGAAAAATAGCTTGTATGCATGACGTGTGTGCGTTGTGACCAGGGGATCATATGTTTGTTTGTTTCTTTGTTTGGTGGCGTGTGCGTCTGTGTGTGTGCGTGCATGTGCAGTCACATATGCATGTCACGAATTTGGAGGTGCCCGCATGTCATCAATTTTTTATTATTTTTTTTGGTCTCTGTGGCTGTGCTCGCGTCGTTTCGGTGTCTTTTTCATCTCACTCTGTGGCAGCTGCGCCACTGTTCAGTGTTTTTCATTTCGTTTTCTGTTTTGTTTTTGCTCTCTGGCAACCGCCACAATAACGACAAACAACTGGGCCACCGTCAAAAGGCAATTCTGTAAGAACGAAAAAAAACAAAAACAAAAACAAAAACAAAACCAGAAAAAGAAGCCTGGGGGACCTGCAAAAGAAACTAGTACCACTTGGAACAGGTTTTCCCACGCCCGCGGTCCACGTGCGGTGCGGCCCGGGTTTGTTGTTTGGGGTTTTTTTGTTGTGTGTGGGTTGGGGCTTTGTTCTGGCTGCTGCATTGGCTGATTGTGATTTAGCTGTGTGTGCATTGTGTACGCATGTTTATGGAAGAGATTTCTCAACTGGTAATCTGAATGCTCTTTTGGTTGGCGGATTCGCTTCGCTGTATGTGTATGTGGGTTTATGCGACAGATTCTGGAAATGACGCTGCTGATCTCACGATCTTTGATGAGGAAGATGGAGAAGATAGAGTAGACAGGCAGGGCGATTCAGGCGGAGCAACGGAGGGATCCCTTCGGTGGAGAGATTGGGCAGGTGAAAAGGAGGGTGAGAGAACTTCGCTCCCTAACATAGCAAAGGAACCGTCAGGAGGTACCCGCGAAGAACCTATTCAGACGGTGTTGTTTCCGGGCATCAATGCTCCAATACCTCCGGGAGCAGACGAGAGTAAGTGGGTGCCTTGGTATCGCCCTCAGCCGCATCTGCCAGAGAGATCGGATCGACGGCAGTGGTCACCAATCCGTTCTGCGGCACTACATTCTAGTAGGAGTCAATCGTATGGTGATGTGTCAAGCCCGCAAGGAACTGCACAAGGTTGTGGTGCAAGAGGAGGAGGAGGAGGAGGAGGAGGAGGAGGAGGAGGAATAGGAGGAGGGGTTCAGGAACCGTACAGGTATTATACGGAGGACATTGCGCTGCGGAGCTTGTCTAGTCCGACTCAACTTCACCGCTCACTTTCCGATTCACAGGTACGGTACCCT
The DNA here is from genome assembly GCA_003427395.1 of Chara braunii. Classification (NCBI taxonomy): domain Eukaryota; kingdom Viridiplantae; phylum Streptophyta; class Charophyceae; order Charales; family Characeae; genus Chara; species Chara braunii. Next base: position 768,558 of record BFEA01000240.1, read on the forward strand.
GGCAATGGAAACGGATGCCCTCAAATGCGATCGGTGAGTGACATTTCGTCTCCACGACACTCAGCACTTCTGCAGAGCCCCTTCTCGTCGTGGAGAGGGGAACATCAATCGCATGGCTATGCTCATCCGCCAAGCAGCCCGTCTCAGCGATTTCCATCTAGTCAGACTCAACAGATGAGTGCCCATACTGACCATTCGAGTAATAGCCTGCCGGTGCATCAGCAAAACCCAACTAACGTTGGCGTGTACCAGAATTTGCATCCACAGCAGCAGTCCCATGCTGATCTGTTCCATGACCAGTCCCAGGAACAATCCTGCGATCAGTCCCGCGACCAGTTTCCCACTCAAGGAGCTCAGAAGAATGGAGGCTTCTACATGCCAGCACATGTGCGGAGGGTGTACCAGAGTATGGGACCGCCGCTTAGTCGGTCCCTGAAGCTGCCGCCTCCGGTGCAGAATTCTTCCGTGGCAGTGCCTGTCGGGTCGCCACGTGGCATGACACGAGCATCCAGAGCTGGGAGGGATGGCGGCTCGGATTCGGACATGGATGTTGGCGATTGATAAACCGTCTCCAGTGCAGAATTCTGCCACGGCGGCGCCTGTCAAATCTTCACGGGGCAAGACACAAGCATGGGAGCTGGCAGGGGTGGCGATTGAGATCCGCCTCCGGTGCAGAATTCCGCGATTACGATTCCTGTCGACTCTCCAAGCGGCATGACACGACCATCGGAAGCTTTCAGAGATGGTGATTGAGAGCCACCTCCAGTGCAGACGGTGACGCCTGTCGGATCTCCACGCGGCATGACACGAGCATCGCGAGCTGTCAGGGGTGGCAATTGACAGCCGCCTCCAGTGCACGATTCTGCGACGGGGGCGCCTGTCGAATCTTCATGCTGCATGACACAAGCAGAGGGAGCTGGCAGGGATGGTGGCTCGCATGCGGACATGGATATTGGCGAGTTAGAGAACTGGTGGGGTACCGAGCGCAATGTTTTGTTATATGAGGTGAGGGGTTTACTGTGGGGTAGGTACCTGTGTTTACCCCTCCTGCCGACTGCACATTTTTATGAATTTTTCTCTTTTTTTTCCACTTCGTTTTTCGCTTCTTTTCTTTCTTTGAAAGGGCGATGGGTTTCATGTATCGTCTTTGATCTGACTGGGCCCAGGTAAATTCAGAGGTAAATTTTTTACCCATCTGATTCCATTCATTGGAATTCGAACTCCCGTCTGTCTTTCAGCAGTTGTCAATCGCAAATCGTCCAGTCAGATGGTCCAGTCCGATGATCCAATGGTCCAATCGACAGCAGGTTGGTTTTTCACCTGCTGTTGTCAATTGCAAATGGTCCAGTCAGATGGTCCAATGGTCCAGTCGACAGCAGGTTGGTCCAATCGACAGCAGGTTGGTTGTTCACATGCTGTTGTCAATTGCAAATGGTCCAGTCTAATGGTCCAATGGTCCAATCGAGAACAGCACGTTGGTCCAATCGACAGCAGGTTGGTCCGATCGACAGCAGGTTGGTGTGCCAACTGAGCTAGGTGAATGGTCCAGTCAATTGCAAATGGTCCAATGGTCCGATCGACAGCAGGTTGGTTGTTCATCTGTTCTCTCTCTCAGGGGCGTTGTTTCACTATACAATGGTGTAAATGTATCTGGGACTTACTGAAACATGCAACTTGTTCGGTCAGTCCAAATGTATCTAGACAGGCCGCTGTTCTAGATTCGTTTATGGAGCAAATGGTGCAGTCGGATGGTCCAATGGTCCGATCGACAGCAGGTTGGTTGTTCATGCGTTCTCTCTCTCAGGGGCGTTGTTTCACTATACAATGGTGTAAATGTATCTGGGACTTATCTGATACATACTTGTTGTTCGGTTAGTCCAAATGTGTATCTAGACAGGTCTCTGTTCTAGATTCGTTTACGGAGCTGTGTAGTGGAGCGAGGCCGTTAGTCATGCCATCGTCCTTGTACCTGCCACTTTCTTTGCAATAAGTTGTTTTTTTTTTTTTTTTTTTTTTTTTTTTTTTTCTGCTTTTTTTCTTCCCTTTTTTTAAATGACGACATCATCGAAAATTCTTGGAACCTTCCTACTAGCCACGCTAAGAGTATGCCCTCACACTAGCCCCTCAAAATCGCAGCATTGCGGAATGAGCGGCCAGATTGAGTCCTCCTTTTACGAGGGCTCGATCTGTCCGCTGATTTTGCAATTCTGTGATTTTGACTGCCTGGTGTGAGTATATATGCCCTGAGGCGTCTTTGTCGTGCTCACGAAGGAAGTAAGGCGTACTCTTGAATGACTGCATGGTGTGCTGCTATCTCAGGGTGTACACACATGGGGACTTTCCGGGCTGTACATGACCAATTTTTTTACCCGGCCCGGATGCATCTGATGGCACTCACGTCCACAGCGAAGTGGAAAAAGTCCCATTGCGAGGATGCCCTCCTCAGACAAGGGTCTGATCTGAGACACACCTTGAGGCAAGTAATGTTCGGTGTTCTTGGGGATCCCACCTCTTTCGGACAGAGCAGGGTGCTGCGGCGCCAAAGGAAGGATGTGGAAAAGGATGACGTCATGGTTTAGCGTGCAGCTCTGTTTATATATATATATATATATATATATATATATATATAT
>BFEA01000240.1:835662-846428 GCA_003427395.1 Chara braunii
CTCTCTCTCTCTCTCTCTCTCTCTCTCTCTCTCTCTCTCTCTCTCTCTCTCTCTCTCTCTCTCTCTCTCTCTCTCTCTCTGTCTCTCTCTCTCGTGCGCGCGCAGGCGCTCTCTCTCTCTCCATCTCCATCTCCATCTCCATTTGGGCTCTTGGCAACTGGGTCATGGTGTGGGAAGTCATAAACCACCAGTACTTGGCTCAGCTATCGGCCGCGGGAAAGAAAATAGAGTAGAAGCATCTCTAGTTGGACGAATTTGGGCGCTCTTGTGGTGGTGGGTACGTTACCTAAAGTCCTGGCTTGTTTACCCGCATGACTTCAGGAAGTACCCCTAAAAAGGCTAAAAGGTTACGAATTGCAGACTTGGACTTGTTCCTTACTGGCATGACTTACTGTTTACCTCAGCCTGCCTGAGACCAATGGATAAGGGGTGGACCCCACTGCCTGGCGTAGGCTTCGGCCAAACCCAAATCGTAGGCCCCAGCAATGGGAAACAGAAAAGCGGACCCCACTGCAGCACGAATTTTCGGCTGGTCCGTCCTTGCTGGTTACCTGATAGGGAAAACTTTCCCTATACAGAGACTTCACATCCGCTTGTCTCCGTGCTCGTCCAATCCCTGGCTCTCCGTTCCACATGCTATGCGCAAACTGAGGGGGTGCACCCCCTCCCCCTCCCCCCTCAAGATGGCCCGACCGCAAGGAACGGGCAAAAGCACACTAAGTGGAAACGCTTCCCATGTCATTTGTCAGCGTTTTCCGAAGCTTTACCGCAAAGCAGTGGGGTCTCACAAATCGTCTTCCAAAGCTTTGCCGCAAAGCAATGGTGTCTCACAAATCTTCTTCAAAAGCTTTGCCGCAAAGCAGTGGGGTCCAGCTCTAACCATAGGATCCAAAACCTATTTAATTTAGTCTGAACGTGTTTGCTATGCAGGATTCAGGCCCTTTTCAGGGTCCTTCTGCGAAGTACCCATCATAATGAAATTCTTCGTCCGCTGTACTTCCGGACAATATGCCATGAGGCTTCAGCCATAGGGGACTGACGGCCACTGACCCAGTCCCTGCCCCTTTTGATCCAGCCAGAAATTAGCAAATGGAGGCTATTTTTTTGCCTGTATACCCTAGTACTCACTTTCTTCTTCTTTTGAGAAATTTCTTATTCCTGCTAAATTACGCTTTTTCTGTTGAGAAATTTACCCTCCCTCCCGTAGGGGTGGGTACGTTTCCCAATGGCACTTGAACTTCCTACGGGATGGGTACATTTCCCAATGGCACTTGAATTTCCTTCCCTTTCTTTCGGGTTGGAGCCATGATTAACCCCTGAATGGGAGAGGACACTCTGACAGACACGGGAGTCAGAGTGTTTGCCTCTTCAGAATCAAACTCGTCAACCTCCTTTCCCTCTGCTAGGCAGTGAATGAACCTGGTCACCCAGGCTCTCCACTACTTTTCACAAAATGGTGAGGCCACTGAGGCGGGCCTGGATACCTTCTTCCCCAGAACATAACACACCCTGAAAATTAACGTATGCAAGGCATGTTTCCGGCCCGATACAGTCAAAATGAGGGTGCGTTGTGTTCGGGGGAAGAAGGTAGTCTCCAAGCAGAGACTTCATCTCCCCTTTCCACGGCTTCCTGTCAGTTGGTCTGAAAACAGACCCCTGAAGAGGCCAGAGGGCGACCGGCAGAGACAGGTAGGGTCAATTCGCTGTGCCATGGCGTATAAGGTTTTTTTTTTTTTTTTTTTTTTTTTTTAAGACTAATTCTTTGAAGCCCAACCACTGATGACACACTGCTGCTGTTTCTACAACTCTGGAAAAAAATAATAATAAATAAATAAAGAAACGCAGCCAGACTGCGACGGGGATTTTTTAACATTTTCTGTGATACTTGCCTGTGTCCTATAATTTTTTTTTCATCTTCCACGTCATTTTCTGAGTCTTGGTCCTCTTCGGTCCACTCTTACTCTAGGCTCTCGCCCAATCTCCATCTACCATCTATTCTCCCCTGCCTGTTCTACCCCACTTCCGAGTCATCTTCAGAATCTGTGTCGTGATACTGACGGTAACTCGTCATTTCAAGTCAACAAGGCTACCATCTTCCCCCGAACACAACGCGCCCTAATTTTGGCTGTATCTGGCCGGAAATATAGCGTGCATACATTCATTTTTAAGGTGCGTTATGTTCGGGGGAAGACAGTAGTTTCCCTCCAACTGATCCAGATGCATTTCCTTTGAAATTGACAGAATTACCTCTCAGAAAAGACTACTCGCTGGAGCATTTCTTTTGTTTTTTTTAGGCTGTTTGATTGGTACCCCCTGAGGAGGAGTAACCCTAGTGCGAGAGCTGGGGGACTTTTTCTCATCAGATGCGATTGGCGTTGGGCAGTTTAGGCTGTTTGATGGGTACCGACTGAGGAGGAGTAGCCCTGGTGCGATTGGCGTTGGGCAACGATGTTTCGCCTCTTCAAGGACAGAGACTGGATTTTCCGAGAGGGTAAGGAAATTGCAGGTTGATGATGACGTTTGTCTTTTGCTGAAGAAAGATGCCTTAAATTACTTTTTCACTTTCTGATGTCTCAAATAGTGACTACTCAAGTAATTGGTCTTGTTTGTTGTTCTTAGCAATTGGGCCTCAGTCCGTGACGTTGTGGGATCCGGGTCAAAGGTGTTGAATGTATTATCTCCTTTAGGGTTGGAGTCCCTCCCTGCGCGGGTTACATAAGGTGGGTGGTGTGATCCTTGAGAGGGTAGGGGCGGTATTGAGGGTTTGTCCTTTTCTGGGCCACGCTGATTTTTGGGTTGGATCAGCTATGGCGGTTGGGGAGAGAGGACAACTTGAAGGGGTGCTGATGTCAGCAGGGTGAGAGTTGAGAGGGCTGTTCCGCTTGGAGGGGGTGGAGCAGGAAGGAAGGGGGATCTTCGGCTCTGGGGGGCATACTTTAGGGGGTATTGTATGTGACTGAGGGAGCAGGAGGGGTATTATGGGGGATGTTCTGAACTGGGGCGGGGAGGTGAGGGGGCGCCTTCCTGCGGAGGCAGTGAACAGACAGGGGGTTGCCGTTTGGGGGAGACAGGTAATCTCGTTGTTCTTGTGACCCCTTTACATGTAACTGAGACCTCCATAGACGCTGGACTTTCCATGGGGTTTCCCTTCTTCCTGTGGAAATAGTAGGTGTTGAAATGATCATCTCTTGATTTCTGTTTTCCTAGTAATTGAAAAATTCCCCCAAGTTTTGGAGTTGAAGGCAGGGGCACCATAGTAAGACTTGCCGGAGTAGGGTTGGGAAGGTTTTGTTGGGGGATATTTGCAAGATGAATGATGGGATCTACAACTATGGTGTGTGATGCGCCAGCTTCCGGGCCTGCACCATCTTCCAACCCCCACCCCCCTCTCTTTTTTGAATTTTGATGTTCTGGCAAATAGGCCGACGGGGCCTCTTTTTGTATTTCTATGAATTAATGTGCATTGTTCGTAATCAGGGAGGCCCGTCATTCTCAGGACCTTCGTCTATTGTTTTTTTATTAACTTTTGAAATTTCATTTTTTCACAATTCGGGAAATACATGGGAATTACGCGTGCCTTAGCGAGCATGCTAGGAATTTGGGTTGACGGTTAGGAATTCCGGAATACGCGGAACCTGACATGTCCTTTCTTGTGCATGAATGCTCTCGACTTCATCTTGGAAAACTTTGGGAATTTTCGTAGGAATCTGAATAGGTATAGGACTTTTTCTCGCGCTCGCTCTACGCGCGGATATGGTACTTTTCAATTTTGAATTAGCTGTAATTGTTTCGGTGCCCTTCTTGCCACCTCATCGGCCCCATGCATGCGAACCTCCCGTCCACGTTTCCCTCGCTACCTTCGATACTCTCTTCTTCGCGCTCACGCTCCTTCTCTCTCTGTAACCGTTTTCCATCTCTCCCTCACCTCGCGCGCCTTTTCTCTTTCTTGATCGTCGGAATCTTGGTTCTGTTTTGCACTATCCTTCGTGCTCTTCGTCTTCCCGCTCTAAACCTTGCGCCGGAATACCCTGAATATTTTCTCCTCCTCCCCGCTAGCCAAGGAGACACGTTGTGTAAGAAGGATATTCCTGTTATACAACGATTCTGATTGGCTACGACTGGATTCTGAAGGATCAACATGGCTTTCGTCGGACAATTATCCCCGAACTTCCCCTTACCCCTCCCTACCTCAGTCCTAACCCTTCCTAGCGTCTATCTCGTTTTCCGTAGCTATAAATCCCGCAAGCGCTCCCGAAAATCTCTCTCTCAACTCATCTGCCAACTTACGGGAAGCAGTGGCTAGAGTGTGTGTAGGGCGAGTCGAAAAATCATGACGGGCTGACTTTAACCTTGTCGGCTGTGCGCTGGATCGCCTGTCGGATTGTGGGATCTGGGCCAGACCGTGCAGAGACTAAGTTGGCGGGGTGATGATCGCTATGGTGGATTAACATGTGATGGTCGGAATCGTCATTGCTCGTGAGAGGTTTGAATTGGGAGTTAAGTGAATGTATGGCCTGGGGCCATGGTTGAACCTTATGGCGGAAGCGCCTCTTTTTGTCCCGAAATCTGTATCTTCAAGTGTGAATTCTTATCACTCGACTTCTAAGCCTGGATTTCCCTTGACAAGATCGTCGGACATTCTGTGATTGCTTTCTACTCTTTCCTCCCCTCTGATCTGCGTCTATTCTCCCTCACTCTCTTCTTCAGTTATGTTTGATTATGATGAATGGATTATAGTAACTTTGCTTCTCTAATTTTGATATGTGTATGTAGTGGGTCATATTAGAGAGTTTGTTTTAACATGACTGGGATGATGATTGGTTGATCGACTGTATGATCTGGCTGCTTAAGAGTCTTGAACGAATGATGTATGGTTAGGAAAATTTTTTGTGCTCGTATTTGTTGCCATATGGATTGATGGCCCCAACCCGACCAGGCGCCAGCTTCCCGTGCCCCCGCCACGCCCCTTCCCGTACAACAAGGAAAGGACACGTGTATGCGAGTGAGACGTACGAGAAGTCGCCGCTAGGATCGGCGGGCGCTACTACTTTCCTCCCGAAACTCGGCGTTCCAGATTCGTCGGTGCGGGTTTTGTCATTGTTGATACGCACGTTCCGTTCTACTCGTTGTTGTTGCCATTTAATGAGTTGATCGTCATCCCACGGACGGCAGTAGATCCTCATTGGCCTAACACTCTGTACAGCGATTGTTCCCAATTCGAGCGTTACCGAGCCAAGAGTTTCCACTACTGCACACGTAGCGAGGATGAACATAAGGAGAGGGCTACTCGATTGAAGTCGTCCACGTCGGACTCGGAGTTGTGTAATGAGCGCAGACGAGACCTCACCCGTAAACGGGATACCACGTGTGTACTTGCCCCCTTTCACACGAAACGAGGAGCAACGGCTCGCTGGGAAGTCCAATGATACTTTTTGGATTGAATTTCCCATAGCCGTGAGCCCAGCGCACGCCTTTCTCTCCCTTAAATCCGTGCAGCGACGGACCTTCTTCTTAATAGGGTCAGACCAATACGGGGGATTTCAGTTTTGTCTGTATCCCCACACTCAACTTTTCCAAAAATCCTTGGCACACCTTATCTTTGCTGTCTTCCCGGGCCCTTCCGCAATCCAAAACACTCCAACCGGGAAGCCCACACGTGTCAGTTCTGACGTTAGTAAGGCGAGCTGGCGAGGGGAAGATCAACCAACATATCTTATCGTTTGAGTCCTCCGATTACCCGACAAGGGTCCATGGAAACCCGACCAGTGATGCCCATGGCCGACGCTAATGAAGCGGTTCCCTGGGTGATGGTGAGCATCCTGAGTCCCCGCCACCTTCCCGTTTTTATCCCAACCATACCCATCCCGAGGCATGGCTCGAAGTCGTGCAAACTCAGGGATATGGCGTAGAGAACCTCCCTCGTGTCATCACCCTGCTTCTCCGAAACACCGCTCATGATTGGTTTAGGTGGGTAGATTGGGATACATTCAAGAAAGCGTTCCTAGCAAGGTTCGATGAAGTCAGTGAGGATGTTGCGTGATTTGTGCTAAAAACCCGCCCTCAGGAACCCAGAGAGTTGCTACCTGACTTTGTGGATCGATTTCAAACCGCGCTGAATAAATCAAGGTGGGAGGAAAACGCTGCTTGAGACTTGCTCATCGATCATCTCCGTAACCCAGTACTGAAAGCGAAACTGCAGAAAAAGGTTCCCCCAAAGGCGAACCAACTATTTGTCATCATCGCTAAAGCACTTGAACTAGACTTACTGGATACATGTAAATACATCAGTCAGGGGGATGAAGATGTCTCGAACACAATACAGGATGTGGCCGCCTAACAACGTTCGTGGCTTAGAGCGGTGGGTAGAGTTTACCCTCACCCTGATCGCGACTATCAGGACGGACCCTACCCGGATCCCTCTCTTCATCTCCTGTTTTCTGCCCCTCCCCTAACTCCTTATATGACACCTGTGAATGCCGTCATGGCGTAGGCTGCTGCGCCAGTACCTATCACTAACCTGCATCTAGCCCAGATGATTCATACCGCCAAGACAACAACCTGAGTGGATGAACAATCTGATTCAGATGCAAACTTCCCAGATGGATTGATTGGAAATTTGGAATAGAGCATGACGAAACTGATAAAGGCTACCTCGAGTTCTCCGCGTCCTGCTCCACCTTCGTATCCCCTGCTGACTGCTCCTCCCGCCCCCGACCATGCGCCTCCCGCTCCGCATCATCTGGCCAATCTAGTAGGAAGAGTCGAATGCTACACCTGTAAAGTTAACAACCCAGACACTTTGCACGAGACTGCCCCCTGCAAAGGCGTAACCAACCTCCGCCAGCAGCCGCGCCTATCGCCTTGAACCAAGGCCGGGTAGCCGCCCTGTCAGAAACAATAAGAGATAGGGAACCTGGTTTTTTCTCTACAGAACCATCTTCTTCGCCTGAACCCATCGCGTCCACTTCAGGATCATCTTCCGAAGCGGCCGATTATGCCGCCGATGTTGTTGATCCGACAGAGTACCTCCAATTAGCGAGACTAATCGGAGCGATCCGACCTGGCAAAGACGAACTCGAATGGGCTGAACGAGGATCCGAACCCGATCCTCAGTTTTAAACAGGAGAGATCGACGTTCTTCAAACGCTCAAACACTTGGATATCAGAGTTTCTGTCTCGGTGGGCCATTTGCTGACCATATCGGAGGCAGCGAATGACAAGCTTCTTCAACAGTGCCAGAAAAGATTCACGTACCAACGTGTTTAAAGGATATCGAAGAAAAAGAAGGACGACGAAGCAGAGGTAGACTCTCCTCCATCGGAACCGATACCCACCGTAAATGTGTCCGACGCGCCTGAAACTGCTGGGGTCACTACCATTTCATATGCGGAAAAGGATCACTTTGTTCGTGTCCGAGCTGTTCTATGGATGAGTGCAGAATGTGATTGTGAGATATGGGGTAAACCGTTCAATGCTTTCGTTGAAACCGGATCGTCTGCGGTGGCGATATCCTTGGAAACCATTCGAAAAACTGGACGATTGAATTCGATCCTTCCCTTGCCCAGGAATGACAACTACGTCTATGTCGATGAAAAAACCATGATATAGTCGGAATCATCGAAAATGTCGCCGTCAAGGTAGGACGAGTACATGTCCTGGTTAACGCGTTAGTTATTGATGTGCGGTTATACTCGGTACTGTTGGAATACCTTGGGCGATGGTTGTGGGTGCGCGGATACATTTTGACTCCAAACAACTTATCCTTACACACACTGGAGGAAAACCTCAAACTATTCCGTTACGAGTTTTTACTCGATCACAAAAAAAGAATCCCAGTTTCATCCGAGCAAGAATTATCCAAGTCCCAAGTCCGAAAGATTCGTCCGAAGGCGGTGACGAGGACCGACACCTTTCTGATGACGTCGGGTATGACGATCGAGACTATGACGAGCTGTTAAATAACATGCCTACTGAGAAGGAATGAAGCCGGTTGGTCGAGCTGTTCGATCACGAGGCTAAAAAAGAATTTCGGATGATCCCGATTGTCGCGCGGACATTTGATCTAAACACAGAGAGCAACGAGCTTAACCCTGCCCCGCCTGTAACCATTCTTGCGACAACAGAAACACAGATTCCAGCAACGTCCTTCTTGGGAGAACCCATCTTGCAGATTTCGGATATGGCTGATCTTTTGGAACCCCCTCGAACCTTGTACGAGATCGCCCGAAGACCAGTTTTGACCCCCTCGTGCACGTTGACGTGGACATTTTTCTTATCCTTCGCCTCCAGCGGCGTACCTATCTGGGTGGGGAAAGCACTTTCTTGAGTGGTTAGTGAAAAAATTCACAAAATTATACTCAAGTGCTAGTTGAATACTGGGTGCCGACTGGTAGAGCAAAGTCGCTCCAAAAACTGTATGATAATGCATGGGAGAAAAAATGGAAGATGGTTGATCAGACATAATGACAGCATGCCGACTTGATCGCTTTTGGTTGGGAGAGACCGGCCAGAGGTACAAAAACGTTCACGATTGGACTTGTCATTCCTTCCAATGTTCGATTGAATGTTGAAGTTGCACTTCGAGATTTGAGTTCATCTGCTGAAGGAAGTGTCAATGCAGGAGACAAAAATGACGAGTGCACGTCATAGGTCTTGTAAGTCCAGCCAATAGGTGAGCGATTATGACTTTTGAAAATGACTGTTCGGACGGGAGTTTAGAAGGGAGCATTTTTTTTTTGAACTTTGTGAATTGGGATGATTCTGTGGTACGACAAAGTGGCAGAATTTATCCATGGTCTAGAGTTGACTTTTATAAGATGGTTGGTTAAGCAATTTTGGAAGTTAAGATCATCGTGGAGACAATTTTTTTATTTTTTTAACAATTCATTTTTGTTTGTGTTTGCATATCACGTCTTGTGTAGGGAGTGCGACAAGAGTAATGGCCGATTGGCATGATTATTCGTATCCCATTTGCCATTGTGCATGCGGATTGTGCGGTGCGGGCGACTATACAGTAATTCTCTGCCCGATGACAATGGAGTTCGAAAACGACCCTTGAATGAGTGTTGTTAATTTCTTGGACAAACCTTTCGATGCCTGGTCCGAGGCAGAATGGGATAGAGCAACTTTGACAAGGAAATGTCCATGGCATAAGGAGTACAAGTTTGCTTTCACGATGGGGTGGAGGAGTCTAATCAAAGTACCTCATTATGCCATCGGCGTCAGACAATTTTTGTCCCTGCACGCCGCACTCAGACAAGAAGAGAAAAAACAGTTTTACCTTCACTTAGAGAACGACACGAGGTCACCTCGCGTGTGGTCTGCGAACTTGAAACAAGAGTTGTTGGACGGTGCGTCCTACAATCTATTTTTGGAACTATATCTGTTGCATGGTGCCGGAACGCGGCCGCAGGATGTGTCATACTGTTGCGTACGGTTGTCTTTGGCCGGTTCTGACTTCTGCAGAGTGTTGTGTGTGGCATGTTCAAACGAAAAACGAACTTTGATAGACGCTGTAGTGCTTGCTTCTTGCAAAAAACTTAGAATTAATGATCGCAATATGGACAATCAACTCGTTCTCTATAACAACGACAGTCTGATTTGACGACTGCAAGTTAAATTGATGAGGTTGACAAGTGGCATGAGGTAGAGCAAGCAACATGTTGTGTGGATGAGGCCATCGGTAAGTCCTTGGCAGGTGTTGGTAGGTTTGTAAGGATGAAATACATTTCCGTGTGCTCGAACGTGGCGACGAAATAAACCCTTGCTTTCGCGTCGTCAATGAATGCCTTATACGGGTTTGATTCTCATGGGACGCGGGGACGCTTGTAGATGTTTTTGTAAATGATAGCGTTTTTAAAATTTTAGATTACGGCGGCTCGTAGCATTTAATTTAGACGTAGGTCAATCTTGAGTTAGCTCGTAGCATTTGATTCATACATAGTTCAATCTAGAGTTTATTATATCTCGCACGTGTGCATACAATTTTTAACTTTCAAATTAAGTTCATGCAATATTTCTATATTGGTTTTACAATCCGAACCTCGTTCTGTGATTCCCTCAATCTATTAAACTTTTTTTTTTGAAATTTTTTCATGATTCCGATATTTCTCGAAGTGCGACGAAATTCATACTCACTTAACATTCAATTTATGACAATGGCATGTCAGTTACATGTTTTAAGTTACATAATTTGTCGAAGTGCGACAAAATTCATATTTGAACCCTGTGTAACTATGTGTACGTCGTACGGAGCTCTGCTCGTTCGTACGGTCGTACGACCGTATCAACGGCCCCATACATAATGAGTAAACCCCTCGAAACAAAACGAAAAAAAAATAAACAAATATGGGGGTGTAAAGTTTTTCGTGCTCTAGACCCCCTTTAAAAAAAAAAAAAAAAAAAATCATCACAACGGGAAAAACAAAACAAAATGAAAACATAAAGATGGATTGATTGATTGATGGATTGATGGATTGATGGATTGATTGATTGATGGATTGATTGATTGATTGATTGACTGATTTATTGATTGATTAAATAAAATAACAAAACTCGTAGATAGGCGCGTAGCTATGCTAAAGCGTGTGCTCCCTCTCTTTTTTTTTCTGTCTCTCAGCGCGCGTGCACAAGAGAGAGAGAGAGAGAGAGAGAGAGAGAGAGAGAGAGAGAGAGAGAGAGAGAGAGAGTATGAGTGTGTGTGTGTGCGTGTGTGTGTGTGTGTGCGTGTGCGTATGTGTGTGTGTGTGTGTGTGTGCATGTGTGTG
>BFEA01000240.1:870178-883000 GCA_003427395.1 Chara braunii
TCTCTCTCTCTCTCGCGCGCGCGCGCGCAGCCCCCCGCAGCTCCCCGCAGCTCCTGCGCACGCGCACACACACACACACACACACACCTCTCTCTCTCTCTCACACACACACACACACACACACACACACAAATTGACACAATCAATCAATCAATCAAACATTTTTTTTTCAAGTATTTTCTTTATTTATTTTTAAATTTTGCATCTTTATTTTTCTAAAACGTCTCATACCCCTGCAAAAAACAGAAATTCATTTCTAAAAAATACAGGTGAACTCAAGGACCATATATCTGATGATAAAAAATAACAAAAAAAAATTCCAACGTTTCTTAATATATATTTTTTTAATTTTCCTTAAATCGAATTTAGTTTTTGATTTTTTAAAAATCCTAAACAAAGTCAGATTTCAAAATAAAAAATATGGGGTTGTAGGGCTTAAAATTTCCTACAACCCCATATATATATATATATATATATTTGGCCTATTATTTAATTCAGGAGAAATCTGGTAAAATCGGGTCTGTGGCGCGGAGGCGGCCGTGAATACGTCCGCCCTCTAAGCTCGGCCCCGTGGACGCGTCCACGGGTGTTTCATAGCATCCTGGAGCAGTACGTTCTCGTCTACCTCGACGATATCCTGGTCTACAGTCGTACCCTTGAGGAGCACCTCCGACACCTTCCCGACGTCCTTGACCGCTTGCGCAGACATGACTTCTACGCCAAGCTGAGCAAGTGCCGCTTTGCCCAGCACAAAGTGGATTTCTTAGGACACTACGTGTCTAACCAGGGTCTCCACATGGACGACACGAAGATCACTGATATTGCGGAGTGGCCCGTCCCCACATCCGCCAAGCAGCTTCGCAGCTTCGCTGCTTCCTAGGCCTCACTAGCTACTATAGTAATTTCATCCAGGGATACGTTAGGTATTCCTACGTCCTTACCTCCACCCTCCTCCGGAAGAACCCTCCATGGGCTTGGACACCCCTCCACGAGGAGTCGAGGACGCCTTCCGCGCCCTCTAGAAGGTGGTGACATGTGCACCGGTTCTTCACCTACCCGATTTTGATCGCCCTTTTATCCTTACCACCGATGCGTAAGACTTTGCTGTAGGAGCAGTGCTTTCTCAGGTCTCCCACTCATCTTCTGATTCCTTTCATCCTCGTATCCCTCGCTTCCCACCCCCTACCCCTACCACTGCCTCCCACCTGACGCCTACTCGTCCAACTACTGACGAGTTTCTGTTGACTATTTTCCTACCATCGCTGAGGATGGCACTGTTGAGTCTCGCTCAGGTGATTGTCTAATAACCTTCTACTCCTGTCAGCTCCTGCGCGCCGAGATAAACTAGACCGCTGATAAACGTGAGGTTCTCGCAGTAGTTTATGCCGCTCGACATTGGCGTCACTACCTGCATGGGGCACCATTCACGGTGCGCACGGACAACTCTGTTGTCCAGGCTTTTGTAACAAAACCGAAGCTCACTCTTCGACAGGCTCGGTGATGGCGCGACCTATCTGAGTTTAGTTTCACCGCTGAGTACATTAAGGGTGAGACTAATCGGGTCGCGGATGCCGTATCCCGACGCCCTGACCACGATCAGGAGTAGATCCAGCTCGCTTCTATCTCGGTCACCACCATCCACCACTCGGTGATCGACGAGTTTCGCACTCAGTACCGCCACTGCCCCGACTATCGCGACATCCATGCGACCCTTTGGAGTGGCAAGATCGTCTTAAACTACTCTCTCGGGGACAACGGTCTTGTGTACTGGCACGGTTCACAGGGCACCAGAGAGCCCCGTATTTGTGTTCCCTCCACTGGACTGCTACGTGTCTGGGCAGTAGCAGAGTTCCATGACCAGGCAGCTGCCGGTCATATGGGCTTCCACAAGACGTTGGCTCGTATGAGCCGCCTGTACGTCTGGCCGAGGCGCAAGGACTTTGTGAAGGATTATGTCGTAGAGTGTCCCACCTGTCAGGAGGTGAACAGTGCGAACCACTTGCCTTATGGTTTGCTCCAACCTCTTCCTATCCCCGAGGGTCGTTGGCAGTCCATCTCGATGGACTTTATCAGTCCTCTTCGTCCTCCGACCCCCCGCGGTCATGATGCTATCCTGGTCGTAGTTGACTGCTTCACGAAGCGTGCACGCTTTGTTCCATGTTGCTATGCCATCAGTGCACGTGAGGTCGCCAACATCGTGTTTGACTGAGTCGTGCGTGACCACGGCTTACCTCTGAGCATCGTGTCTAACCGTGACCCGTGCTTTACCAGTCGATTCTGGCGACGGCTCCACGAGGTTTATGACACTCAGCTCCGCTTCTCCTCGTCTTACCATCCCCAGATTGATGGTACGACCGAAGTCACAAACAGGACTCTCGGAGATATTTTCCAAAGGATTGTTTGTGACGACCAACAGTGGGATCTACATCTTGCCCACGCGGAGATAGCCTACAACCACGCCGTCTCGCCAACCACGAGGATGTCGCCTTACTATTGCGACCTTGGCTATCACCCTCGTGTTCCCGCGGATTTCCTTTGACCGTCACAGATGCGCCCCGACACGAGTTGTCCCGCGATGGATGATTGGGTTGCACACATGACGTCGATCATGAAGATCGCGCATGAGCACATAGCCGCTTCCCAGACTCGCATGGCAGCACGTGCGAACCGATCGAGGATAGATCATTCATTCAAAGTCGGTGATGATGTGCTTATCGACGCCTGCCACTTACAACTCGAAGCGGACACGCTTCGCAAGTTTCGACGTCGCTTCTTTGGTCCATTCCGCATTCTCCAGGCCGTCGGTTCTGATACGGTTTTTAGCCCAGTTAGCTTCCGTGTGAAGCTACCCGACTACCTACGCCAGACTCGTGTGCACGATGTCTACCACGTCTCGTTACTGCGCCCCTACCGCAGACCGTCTGAGCGTTTCGTTGCACGACCATACGAGCGCCCTCCACCCATCATGATGGACGGTCACGAGGAGTTCCTCGTTTCAGACATCATTGGACCCCGAGTCACCAACGACAACCCTCCCCATGTCGAGTATCTCGTACGTTGGAAGGGTTACCCTGATGAGGAAGCTATTTGGGAGCCCCTCGAGCACTTGCAGCACGCTCGCATGTTGGTGCGTGCCTATGACCGTGCTCGTCGTGCTGGGTTGACTGCTTCTCCTCAGCCCACTGACCCTCCTCTTTCTCCCTCGGCTGAGGAGACCGTTGAAGTCGAGCCTGTTCCATCTGAGGCAGACCTTCAGCAACAGCCGGATGCTTCTGAGCGTCCACAGCGCACTCGTCGTAGTCCTTCTCGATACAATGATTGACTCTGACCTATCTTCCCACGTCTTCGACTTCTCAGTACTCCATCCACTCCAGTTTTGCCACTTCAGCTCGTCGACGTTGCGGCTCTTCCTCGACGGCATTCCGAATTTCTCATCATGGACGTCATCGACAACTTCATGGACTTCGCCACGATCAGCTCTGCCTACTTCAGACATCGTCACTCTCTTACCACCTTACCCTGTACAGTACCCTGGTTGTGTCGCATGATGGTCTCCCTTCGTGGGGTTCCTCTGAGTTGGGCTCTCCCTTGGTATATGCATAGGCATCGGGGCCATGGCGTTGCCTTGGCTTCCCAACTTACGGATCCAACTGCGACTTTCCCCACCTTAGGAGTCATTTGCATGATTCCCTTACCCATCACTTTTCCTACCCTCGGTCGGCCCTCACGCCCTAGTTAGGCAGCCTCGCATGCTTCATCTAGGTGCGCCCAGTAGACCAGGCTCCCTTGTTCCCTTGCATGGTCGACCCTTCATAGCGGTCACCCCTTTAGTCGAGCACTACCCGCCCTTATGGTCTATCTGCTAGGGTCGTTGGTTATGTTCGCTCCCAGTTCCCTACCCTCATTGAGCCTGATGACATGTGTCCCCCTGTCGTTATGTGTGGATGCCCTTAGGAGTTATCGACCCCTAGATTGCATTCGCCACCCTCAGAGATCATCCAACCCTTGGTTTGCAGCACACCCCTCCTGTGATACATGGTTGTCTTGTTGTTGCTTTGTTGTTCTCAGACTAAGGCTACTGCCCTCTGAAATTTCTAGGATTTAGTTGTTCTGTTTTTGTTGTTTTTAGGACTTATACACCAGTCAGTTGTTTCCAGACTGAGGCTACTGCCTCCAACATTCTAGGATCTAGTTGTCATCACTTTCTGCTTTCCTAGGAAGTGTATGTTAGTTAGTTGCTTCTGCTTTCACTTAGGCTGTTAGTTGTGACATTGTTGTTTTTGTGACATTGTCTATCCTAGGTTGCATCGCATGACTCAACATGGAGCTTGCTCCGCATCCTAGACTACTCACGTTTTTTTTTTCTTTGGGTAGAGTTCCGCTTCTTGGCGGAAGCGTGCTTGTATCTAGGCAACCCATCACAAGTCGAGGATCGTGTAGCGGACCTCTGGTTGGCCAGTAAGACCAGCCCCCTGGCCTGTTCTCACAAGCCTGTGTTGTACTCGGGGTAGTTCAGTCCAGGCCGGTACCTCTGTCGGTACCAGCCAGTCCAGTCCAGTCCCGTCGGTCCGCTGGGGTATACCCCTGTTGTTGTCTGTTTTTTGATTCATGTACATTCGCACATCTTGGAGTACGTGCGTTAGAGTCTCGCGTGGGAGCTGCACTGTGCCATCTCGCTCTCCCTTCATCCTCCATCTCCATCCCTGTCCCAGACGGAGCACCACACGTGGTGGGTCCGCCACAAATCTTTTAAAAACATGGAGAAAATTACCCATGCCTGATAAGGTAGCACCAGAAAGATGGGAAGAAGTATGTTAGCAACCCCTCTTCAATAATGGTTGGATAAGAGACACTCAAGGTCATGTTTTTCATTGTATGGACACTCCACGGAAAGGATGGGTCAAAAAAGGAATTCTACTCATCAAGGACATTTGGAATAAGGAAACTAAGGAGTGGATCTCTCCAACAACCCTTAAGGACCTATTAAGATATTGTCATCATACGGAAGACGCACTGGAAAAGATAATTGAATTAATACCACTAGACTGGATTAGAATCTTAAGAAAAGGTCCCAAATTTGAGGAGGGAGATTGACCTAAAAAAAAATGTTTTTTTATCATTATTTATATTAACTCGAGATAATACGCTCATCCCTAATCCAACAGAGGAGGTTGGATGGGTTAATATTGATAATAGTTTTAGGATAAGGGTACTTAAAAATAACTCTACATGGTTGGCATTCAAACCTAACACTCCCATTTCATGTCTGGCTTTCGACCCTATAAATTAGATTTGGACTTCATCTGCCACCCCCTGTCGGTATTCATGCTCAAGGCTACGGGGTTTTGAACCCGCAACCTTATACCACAATTCACATTTCCAACCGGTGTTCTAACCACTGAGCTACATCAACTGGAATGCAGTCCAGTTGATGTAGCTCAGTGGTTAGAGCACTGGTTGGAAATGCGCATTGTGGTATAAGGTTGCGGGTTTAAAATGCCACAGCCTTGCGCATGGACACCGGCAGGGCATTCGATTGACGCACGCCTGGACGCACATCCCCTTGGGCTGACGCATGGTACTATTCCAGACACTGTCTGCGCACCACCCAAAGGTAGTCCACGGTCTTGTATGTTGGTTGTGGGTTTCACAGGGTTTGCTTGGGGTGTTGGTCTCGGGTGTTCTAATGTTCTCCCCAGTCTGCCATATCACACGATCATTCCATTTCCGGTAGTTGCTCACACGGTAGAGTCTTGGATTACATGTTACAAGCTCACGGATTCAAGCTTGGTTCGGTCCTTTGGGGGGGTCCTTCTCCAACAGGCCCATTATCTCCTCGATAGATAATTCACAGCGTACACATAGCTTTCGGGAATACACACATAGCTTGCGAATTATATATCGCTTACAGGTTACATACACAAGTTTCTACACATGATATTGTCTATACAAATTCACAAAATATATACACAAAAAACAGGTTGGGGAGCTAGTCACTAATGGGGTCTAGTGCCTGCAGTAGGTCTCGGTAGGTTGGATAGGGTGCCATTGGGTGCAGTTCCTAGTGACATTCGGATAGAACTCTCTGGTGGCTATATATATATGGGGCCTATAGTTCATTGTCTGGGTCTGGCAGTCGAAGTTCCCGTTCGACAAGGTTCGTCCGATTCTGCTTCCACCAGGGCTGGGCAATCTATCAGCCCTGGTGCCTATCACTGTTGTCGGTCCAAGTTGCCTGCCCATTGGTAGGGCAATGGTCCTGAGTGTTGGTCACAATGAGGTAGAATACTGGGATAGGGGGTGCACTAGGAGTATTGACGTGAGGATGGGTTGGGAGGTGGTCTCAGATTCCAGGACACTCACGGCTCACAATTCCAGGTGATCATTGTGCACACACTGACTAACCTCTACAACACCCTAAACTTAAAAAAAAACAAAAACAAAAAAAGTAAAGTTTACCTGAGTCTTTGGCGCGTGATCCCGCCAGATGTCGTTGAATTGACACAACTCAACAGTGTAACACATTTTAGAGGAATAAAAAATTAACAAAAATAAATCTTTTTTTTTTTTTTTTTTTTTTCGCTTGAGGTACCGAGGCGATTGGCCCATTACCCGGCTTCGGCTAAGAAAGACAACTGTGTGCAAGAACACTAAGAATTTCTCTATCCTCCAAAGCTCGGATCAAAGGAGCATTCAGAACGAAAGAGCCACCTAATTTAGAGTCTTTCGGCAGCCCAACCCTACCTGCCTTACCCCTATATCTGGATGTCCGATCTCTACCAGGCCTCATGCCTCCAACTACTAGGTTACAGGTTACAGGGTGTCACGACCCACCCCAGAAAACCCCCACGTGCAGGGCCACAAGGCAAAGCGACCCGCCCCAACTCCCGCCAGCATCGGCTAGGCACCAACTCACGAAAAAACACTAGAGTGTCTTCCACCCGGGATAACTCCCCAGATCTCTCTACCATGTCTCATGCCCTCATGGTGAAGGTGTTGTCTATTGTGGAAAGCAACACTGACAGCGAACTAGGCAAGCAAGCACCGTCATGAAATCGTGTCCACTTCTTCTATCGGTTTTCAAAAATGTATCACTCGTACAAAAGTCTTAGACATACCGTTGTTGTTTATGTGTGTGCTTATATGTAGTGCCTGACCAGTCGTTCAAGATTCTTCTAGCAACGGGACGCCACACTGAGGTCGAGATGCAGTATGTTGAAAGCATTGTGAGCACTCGTGAAAATAATGAAGAATACAGCATCGTTGTTTACAAGGGTGACTGGAAGGTGGAAAATAAAGACATCATGGTCATCATCGAAGAAGGAGGATGGTTGAATGACGAAGCCGTGAATTTGTATTAGCCAGCCATCCAGATCGACAACTGTAATGCCAGACAAAGTTTAATTTTCAGAGAAGAGATTAGAGATGAGAGTTTCAATGACATTCCATCTGTGTATATTTTAGATTCATTTTCCTATGTCAGATTGGCATCCGCAGTGTCCACAAAAATTGCTTACTGTAAGGGAATGAAGTGGGTTAGGGGAAAAAATATTGTTGATTTTAACTTTGTACTTATCCCTCTGAACTTTGGAAACCACAGGGTTTTGGCATGTGTTAGAATAGACGGATGCAAGTGTAAACTCCTCCTTGAAGACTCTCTCTGTCGCGTTGACCGCCTCGCACCGCTTGAACTATTAGCCGCGTTCTTTAGAATGGAGTTCCAACGTTAAAATCTTCATTAAAGATATCACGTGGACGGCCTTATGACATATTTCAAGACATCGCTTGATGGGGTGCCCGTCCAACAGGATGGTTGTAGTTGTGGTGTTTTTATGTTAGGTTTTGCACCTTTGCTAGCGAAAGGTCTTTTTCCTCCATATATGAGGTATAGAATCGCATTCGACATTTTGTCGATGATCGAGCATGAGTAAACATTCCAGATACGCGGAGTATGACATCATTCAACACTTTGTTGATGATTAATAATAATTTCAATAGTTGGTATGTGTCATTCACCACTTTGTTGATGGTTAAAAATAGTTTCAATGCTTGGTATGAACAGTTTCACTGATTGGTATATGTCATACAACACTTTGTTGATGATTAAAAGTAGTCTTAATGGTTGGTATGTATCATTCAACACTTTGTTGATGGTTAAGAATTGTTTCAAATCTCAACGGTTGGTTGGTATTGTTTTCCACAATTTCAAAATATTATTGTATAATAATGTATTTCTCAAAAAATTCAATGTTAAGCTTTCACCATTTTGCCTTGTTTCATCGTTTTTTTTCTTCTCTTATGTGTGTTATTTTACGCTTGAAAGAAAAAGTGAACATGAAAACAATTTCACTTTTCACGAAAACATCATTTTTTTTTATATTATTTTTTTGTTTTTCTTTGTTTTCTTTTGTTTTGGAAGGGGGAAAGCAAGGAATAAAAAAAGAAGAAAACGACGAAGAAGAAGAAGAAGCAAGGAATCCTTCAATCATGATAAATGTCCAACCTTCTTAGGGCTATTAAACCATCATCAACTATAGTTAGAGGGCGTAGCAAGTTTTCCGTTTCTCCACAAGGAGGCCACATTTTCGATTGTGCAAAAGGAGGGCAGCGACGCTGTGCGTTGTACGCTGAGCTGTGTCAGCCGCCTTTGTGCTCCACGTGCAATTATCATGCAGGTGAAAATTCAAAGTTGCCCATTGCAAATCCACCAACATTGTATGACTCCGAGCGCAGTAACCCCCCCCAGGGGAGGTTAGCTGGGCAGTGGTGTCCGCCTGGAGGTTGTTTGCCGCTCGTGGAGGATGTCTTGGATGTCAAGCAAACATGTATGTAACTCCTTGCTGCAGTCGTGCTGGGGTGGGATGAATCTCATGCCCGGCATGGCAACCGTTCGGTCTCCTAGTCGCGGTTGTAGTGATAAAGGCATCTGGCTGTTTTGCCGAGGGCACCGGTACAGTTCTCTCGTGTTGGCTCCGGGTCGAGTTTCGATCTGGCTCTACATTCTATTTAACAAAACTTACCAACATTGCAAATGCAAGCAGGGGAAAGGTCCCACATGCTGGAACTTTTTGTTTATGTCCATAGATTGCATGGATCTATGGCCGCAAATAGAGAATCCAAGTAAGCGGGACCGAAGACCTCGCCCCAGGTGCTTTTAAAGTAGTTTTCTATTGTGATATGACACAGACTAAGCCTCCCTTTGTCTTTCTTTTCTTAAGTCGCCACTACCTTTTCTCATATGTGGGGACGCGGGCCTCAAATTCGAATTTGGCCCCAAGCACCGTCGATGAAAAATACTGACGGCGGCATGACAACTACTTTTCAGGAGTAAACTGCTAGATGCCCGCGAACGACATATGGGAAAGGTAGCGGTGTTTTTATAGTAGTTTTCTATTGACATATGACATCGACTAAGGTTAAGCTTCCATTTTTCTTTCTTTTCTTCAATAAAAGAGCCGGCTCTTTCTATTCTGGGGAGCGTCAGTCCGTTTCTTTTTCCACCGGCAAAGTCCATAACAAATTTGCGACACAACTTCACGATTCTCCACATTGCGTCGATAACAGAATTGCAATGCCAACTTCACGGTTCCCCACGTTACGACCCGTGGAACCCTGACAGCATTGATTGCTTCTCTCCAGGAAGGATGGAACGTCTTTGAAATCCCATACTTGACTCGTCTTCCCAAAGCTTACAAATTTGGGAGTTTTGACTCATCTTTCCAGAGCTTGCAAGTTTGGGATTTTTGTGTTTACAAGGCGTTACCTCAACTCGTATTGCCAAAGCTCGCCAGTTTTGAATTTTTGTGTTTACTAGGGGTTACCTCTGCGAGTTCTGCAACGGTTGGCGGGGCTGCAACACTTGTGGCCATAGTGCCACCATACCCTTCTATGGCGATCTGGCACGAAATCAGGGCACACTCATACTAGGACTTTTTTCCTTATTTCGGGATGGAATTGCGGCCAGATGCATCCACTTGCGGCAGTAAATTGGGTCAGATACATTTAAACCACCAGTACTCGGCCCAGCTATTGGCCGCGGATAACATAGAGCAGAATGTTTCTAGTCGGATGAATTTGGCCGCTCCTGTAGTGGGCCGTGCGTTTCCTAAACCCGTGGCTTGTTAACGGGCACGACTTCCAGAAGTACTGGTGGTTTAAGAGGACTTGCAGTGTGAGTACACCCTCAGCTTTCAGAAGTTTTTGACTTTGACAATTTGTTAAGGCCTTTTTTTTCCCCTCTTTTTTTAATTTTTTTGTTGGGGCCTTTCAAAGGTTTGAGGACGGTGTGATTACTGAGCAACGTGTGTTTAGGGCATCATGCCCTGCCATACTCAGACGGCCTTGAACCAACACCCTCAGCCTCAAGAACGAAGTATCGTAACCACTACAACCCTTGGTGGTGTTATAAAAACTGGATCCATAGCGGTCGTGATATCCAGCCCACCTCCAGGGCTGTAGTGTCCTCGAACTGAGAGCCTGCCGGTTCTTTTCGATTCTCTTTTTTCCTTTTTTACAGCCTGTTGCTTCTTGCACCTGGTGTGGATGGTGGTGGTGATAGCCTCTGCTCTTGTCTTTGGTTCCAAGGCACATATTTATCTGTCAAACAGTCCAAAGTATTTTTTTAAAAAAGGGGCAACGGCTTCTGGGTCACACCCAGCGTGTCTAGGAGGCAACTTTAGCAGTTCTCGAAACCGGGCAAAAAAGGAAAAAAGCCGCCGCTAAATCTGCATTCGTGCCACGTATATCAAAGTCAAAAGGTGACCCAGGAGCAGTTTCCCCCTTCCAACCCCCCAAAAAAAAACAAAACAGAAAAAAGGACGTCGCTAGGGGGGGTTACAACTGCTGAGGGTCCATGGAAATGCAGCCCCCATTTACGTACTTTGCCACACGGACGCAAGAGGGGGAAAAAGAGTCGACTGCATCCGGAAAGAAAACAAGTTCTGAATACACAAAAAAAAAAAAACACGTGCCGGCAGGTCAGTGACATGCCAAGTTTGAAAAGGCAATAAAAGAGGCACAGTAGTTTCTAATAAGTGCGGATGTCATAACTACAGCGGTGGGCTGTAGAGTTCAGAGACGGCAAAAAAAGGAATCTCTGTTTTTGTCTTCTTGTGCATTCCAAACTGCCGCTGTGACAAAAGTCACAAAACTGCATTTAGTGTGATGCGCGAGGGGAAACATCATCTTGCACATTCCATACGCAGAGAGAGAGAGAGAGAGAGAGAGAGAGAGAGAGAGAGAGAGAGAGAGAGAGAGAGAGACCTCTCTCCACCACCAGGTGCGAGATGTTTTTCTTTTGTTTTAGTTTTCATCCCAAGTACAATATTGTTTGTTTTCGTTTCTTTTTTTTTATGTTGGCAGCGACCGGGCGTTTGTGCGTCGAGGTCCCTGACCTCCCATGTTAACCGCCGCAGAATGAAAAAGCAAGAGGCAAAAAGATATTGGCGGTTTAGAAGCTCCAAACCCTCCCATAATTTTTTTCAAAAAAAAGCTAGGAAGATTCTCACGCCCGGCCAGGGAGCCGAGCGTGCAAAAAAAAGTACCGAAATGGTTCAAATCTGTTGTTCGGGACATTCGTTAAAATTTTCGACGATACAGAGACGATTGGTATGCACCCTGTACAAGGATGACACTCACAACTCAAGAACTGGCATACAAACAAAAAAAAAAAAAAAAAAAAAAAAAAAAAAAAAAAAAAAAAAAAAAAAAAAAAAAAACACTCAAAATAGCAAAAGGGCGGTGCAGAGCTAACTGTCTTCCGCCCAACAACGAAAAGGATAAGATCATTAGAGCTGTATTTGGACCAGTTTTCGAAGCAAATTTAGCCGTAACGACCATAGCTGTATTTGGTCCAGTTTCGAGGGCAAATGCAATTACAACTATCGTGCCTTCTATTCAGAGGAAGCAGATAGCAATCAGCAATCTGCCCCGATTCCATGCTCGCTGCAAATCATATTCAACTGCTGCGAGCCTCGAAATACGGTCATATTTGCTGGCAGGTATTGCTGGCTTTTCCAAAAATGAGGTCCATAATGATGCACGTACCCGGCCAAATCAGTTTTAGGTGTGTGTGTGGGCTGGGGGGAGGGAGAGGGGGGGGGGGTCTCCCTGCCTGGTTTGCTTAAGCTCAGGACTCGTCTCTAGACTCTCTAGATATGCCGTCACCCCCTTCGGCAGAAAAATCATACACCATCATCCAGACCATAATACAATTCATTATTTTCAGTAGTCAGCTTTTTCATCATAAGCAGCATCTTCATCCTCCTCGTTATGCATCCCATCTGCGGCAATAGACTGTTCTTTGGATAATTCATGGCACGAAGATATAGCTGACGGGGGAAGGAAGGATGTGTGCACACGTATGGAAACTACACCATGCTTCGGCCGACGACCGTAGACACGTGACTTGCACCATTCACATACCGATCAACACAAAACCTATTCACACAACAGCCAGGGAACATGAATGCAAAACACGCAACGACACATCTCCAACTTGAAAAGCACAATTCCGTTGACTTGTCTGAGCGTCAGCGCACCCTTCGTGGATGCTCAAACCCTTCAATTTGCATCCTGGCCTTGCAGGATGCATGCGCACATATGGCACAAAGTGCTTTGAGCGGCACAAGACTTGCTCCATTCACGTACGGATCAGCACACAACCTACTCACATACCAGACAACATGAACCAAAACACACGACGATGACCTCCATATCAAAAAGCAGCATTCAGCCTTAGGTTTGACTGCCGTGGACGCTGTTGCCGGTGCACACGTGGTGCATGCGGGCATGACATGGGTGTGTTGGAGTGTGTACGCTTAC
>BFEA01000240.1:889746-903953 GCA_003427395.1 Chara braunii
GACAACTAATACCTTGAGGTGGGCACCAACCACTGCCCTCAAGGTACCCGTGATGAAAATCAAAGCAGACTCACTCACCCACACCAGATGGAAAACTCTACAGACTGTCGGCTCACACCCCATATACATATTTTATTTTATTTTTTTGGCCCCGCCAGGCAAGTGGTCCCGGGCCACTCTCGTCGCCTAGTACAATGGTGCAAAAGCGGAGAAGGAGAAAGGAGGCCACCGAACCCAAGTCTAACCTTTGGCTATGGTGGGGACTATCATCTCCACTACATTAATTTGTGCTGATACCAAGAGGACCCCTTGGAGTTTTCCGGTTGGACAGAGGCTTCACCAAGAGTGACGGATTCCGATGGGTAGTTGATGGGAAGGTAGTGGAAGGCATTGTCCTTTGTACGTCCCGCATAAGAGTGAGCTGAACAGCATTTTTGGGAGTGCTATTGGAGTTGAGAGGAGAGCGATAGAGAGCCAAAGAAAGGTTCTTTCTCCAGAGTGGCGAGGGGAGATTCATCGAACATTGATCCCTTCTTCATTACTATTCAATTGATTTCTGATTAACAATCAGTAGTAGTTATTGCAGGAGACAAAGAGGTAGCAAGTGTGCAAGGAGAGATATGTCAGAGTATCCTTGTGTTCGTCTTCTTCTTCTTCTTCTTCTTCGTCGTCGTCGTCGTCGTCGTCTTCTTTTTCCTCTGCTTCTTCTCCTTTGTCCTTCGTCCTTCTCCTTCTTCTTCTCCTTCTTCTTCTCTTTCTTCTTCTCCTTCTCCTTCTTCTTCTTCTTCTTCTTCGTCGCCGTCATTGTCGTCGTCGTCTTCCTCTGTTTCTTCTCCCTCTTCCTCTGCTTCTTCTCCTTCCTCTGCTTCTTCTTCTTCTGCTTCTGCTGCCGCTGCTGCTGCTGCTTCTCCTTCTGGCTCGTCTGCTGCTTCTCCTTCTTCTTCTTCTTCTTCCGAATATCCCTGTCTTGTTGCTCCTTTTTCTCTCATCTACTTCTTCCTCGAGCAAGGACTGATGGCATTGCCTCCAATCTGAGTTTTGCATCTTGAATAGGCCAGCTCCAAGGTGTGATGAGTTGAACAGGAGCATTAGACAAGACAATGTTAAGGTCACAGCATRAAAGAATTGAACCACCAGTACATCTYGCAGATACTTTGTTACRGCAWAGCAATTAACGCCCCGCATTGTTGGGGGACCGCCTACTACACGGAAAAGGCTGGCGACACCAGGCAAACAGATGCGATTTTGAGCCCACGTTAGTTCAGCAGAACCTCACCGCGCCAGAAATCGGCATCGGGAAAAAGAGGCGGGTGTACCGGTGGTTTAACCGAGAAGCCACAATGAAGCCACACTCAGCATTTGTGCGACCGAAGCCACAACGACGCCACACTTAGCATTTGTGTGATAATCTCTTCCTATTGTCACCATTTAAAAGCGATGTACAGGAAAGAAGGGAAAGAAAAGGGGGAAACATTCCTGCTTTTTTGAAAATTCTCAGATTCGTTTGAGAAATAGGATGAGCATTGAGAAATTGCTCGCCAAGTCCCACACTTAAAATTTTGGGCTCTGCGACTGCTGTCTTCTCCTGAACATAACGCATGTGTGTTGTAAACAAATACAAGGTATAGGTTGCTTTTTGTCCAAATACAATACATGTGCGTTCTATTCGAACAGCTGGTATATTCGAATGCAATGCATATGCGTTCTATTCAAATCATCGATTTTGTTTTTGAAAACTCGAATACAACGCATGTGTTATGCTTGGGGGAAGACGGTAGCCCCCCCTCCGCCACAACCCTTCACAACCCCCCCCCCGCCCCCCGCAGCCAGTATGCCATACCTTCCTGTGGCTAGCATGCAAATGGCCACAGGCATCATTCCACATTAGGGCGCTAGCAATGGTCTAACAAGTTACCAACAGGATACGAAGGTTTCTTTTTTACCATTTCTCGATTTATGTGTGTCATGATGTCATCCATCCTTGCACATAGGAGCCATTTGCTAATTTACCCTTCTCTGAACCATAACTATCGTTCCAATTTTAACGGATGTCCCGAAGGACAGTTCCTGCAATATCTTAATACAACCTGTGTGAAAAACCCCTTCCCAGTTTTGCGACATATAGAAACAACACAGTCAGAGAGTCCCTACGATATCTATATAACACAACACAGTCAATCGGCGACACTTTGTGGAGGGACATTTCACAGGATCGACATTAAGGCCAGCGACAATTTAAGGCCAGCGACAATCTAGTAAGTCGACAACACAGTCAGAGAGTCCCTGCAATATCTGTATAAAACCTGTGCGCAAACTCGTCCCAGTTTTGAGCGACATATAGACACCAGTAGGCCTGTTCTGCAGCTTCGCCTGGCAGGATGTCTGGGCAAGCGCACAGCAGCATAGTTCCCAAATCCCAGGTTCATTGCAAGTCCTGACGCCTGAGTTATGTGATTGGACTAAGACGTAAATAGTAAATACACTAACGGCACAATCACACTAGAGCCACAAAATCGCAAAATCCCAAAATGAGTGGCCAGATCCAGTTGTTCCTTTACAAGGACTCGATCTGGGCGCTCATTTTGTGATTTTGCGAGTTTGCCGGACGGCCTAGTGTGAGTACGCTCTAAGCTAACCACCTGTGTGTGGACATGCGGTGCAGAGCACACACATCCAAGCACTTGGAAAGGCAGCCGAGGAGATTTAAGCAGTGGCACTCCCCAGGGTGGATGGGGGATCTCCTGGCACCATGGCCCATTTGCATGTGTTGGAGTCTGGTACTATGAACTCCTTGTAGGCACCGTGGCCCATTTGCACGAGGCTCAGATGTAAATTTCAGAAAGCGACACTGGGCCCGATTCCCAGCACGTGCTGCTCCCCACGAATAGATGGGAGCTTGATAAGCCTTTCAAAAAAAAAAAAAAAAAAAGAGAAGCCTTACGAAGTTAAGAACTAGGCTACCAGAGTGGCCGGGGACCACTTGCCCAGCCAGGCCAAAAAAGATAAAAAAATAAAAATTAAAAATCTTTTTATTTTTTATTTATTTTAAAATTTACAAAGAATTTCAATGTGACCCTGAGGCAGAAGTTGTTCAGGTTATTTTTCTGCATGACATAGTTTTTTTCCGGATGTTTTTTTTTTTGCTGGGACCTTGCTTGGCCCTTGCATGGTCGGGCCGCCCGGGAAAAAAGGGTGACCTGGGCGGCCCGGCTGGTAGTCTAGGTTAAGAACCAAAAAAAGAATGAAAAAGAAAAAGAAAAAAAGATGGTAGGAGATGTTCACAGTGAGAGAAGGTACAACTGTGCGCTAAGCATCTTGCTACCGGAACCACCACCACTCGAAAGTGTCGGTCTCATAAGCCTCGGGCTTGCTATTGACAGCGAGGACTGCTTCAGCCGCTGGTTACTATTCGCGCATACGCCTGTAGCAGCCTCCTTGAGACATAAGTTGGTAACTTACGGCCCCGAATGGGACCGGTTTCACATATCACTTCCGTTGTGGCAATGGAGGTGTCCTTGCTATGATGCCACAATGGAATTGATATGTGAAACCGCTCCCATGCGGGGCCATTAAGGTACTTACGTCTCACGGAGGCTGCTGCAGGCGTATTCGTGAAGAGTAAGCCACTCCACGGTAATATGGGCCTGATTTTCTCTCACTCTCCGCCAGAGCCTCGGGCTTGCTATGGACAGCGAGGACCGATTCAGCTGTGGCCTCCGTTGTAATATCATGGTGCTTTTCTCAAAGCGTCGGCCAGAGCCTCAGGCTTGCTATTGATAGCGAGGACCGATTCAGCCATGGCTTACCGTCCATGTATATGCCTGATGCAGCGTCGTTGAGACGTAGGTAACTTATGGCCTCAAACAGGACCATCTTCGCATCTCACTTGAGTCGTGCGATCATCAGAGGTGTGCACATCCGCGGTAGTCTGGAGCGTAGAGTCATTACTCCATAACTCCCAGTGCTCACCTCATGATGGATGACTCCACTCAGGAAGTCGCCCCATGTCATGCAGTTTCGATGCTGGCGAGTGTCTTCAACCACTCTGGACAGACTCTGTTCGGAAGAAGAAGAGGGGCAGGCGCCTTCACAAGCAGCCGAACATGAACATGTGGTTTAAGTCGGTACGAAGCGCAAATCATTACCATCACTTGACATACGAAGAAACTGCTCGTAAGAGTTGGGATTTACTTCGACGCTTCAAACACGTACAGGCAATGCATGTCTGTTGTCAGCTCGTGTCGTTAGATTTTGCGCTAAGTCCCATAATAACGAGCGCAATCCTCGTTTCACGTTACTAATTGTGGGATGTGCTTTGACCTCATACAGATGCTGCATGGCTGTCGTCGGCACAAAACACGTGAGTGTTTGATGTTCCTAGTCCTACAGGTGCTGCATGGCTGTTGTCAGCTTGGGTCGTGGGATGTGGTGGGTTAAGTCATGTAACGAGGGCAACCCTCATTTCAATTTACAGGTACACATAGGAACGGCGAGCTGTGTCGTGAGACTGCAACGAGGGCAACCCTCGTTCCATGTTTACTAAGACAAAGGGAACGATGTGCAGCAC
Organism: Chara braunii; assembly: GCA_003427395.1. Taxonomy (NCBI): domain Eukaryota; kingdom Viridiplantae; phylum Streptophyta; class Charophyceae; order Charales; family Characeae; genus Chara; species Chara braunii. Next base: position 894,314 of record BFEA01000240.1, read on the forward strand.
TCGCAAAAAGCTGCCAGTGTACTGGGAAGAAAGGTGGCAATGATGTCAAGTCCACATGACTCTTATGGGCTGGGCTGGCTACACACGTTCTGTTTGTTTTTTCATCTCCTTTTGTTTTCAAAGGCGGGTTATGTGTGTTCTCTTTTTGCCACTCGTTTCTCAGTCCCTCGCAAGATCCCCCCCTTCCACCTCACAATATTTTGTGGCGCACTCCCCCCTCCCTCCATCCAACGTCACTCGAGGACCACCGCAGTCTACTGGAGCGACCTAACCGGATAGCTGTCGTGGGCACCAGCACGCTGAACGCAAACCCCTTCCAGCCCGGGTGGGCACCAGCGCTGAACGCAAACCCCTCCCGGCCTGGGTTGACACACTGTCGCACGAGCCTCGTCGCAACGCTACCTCGGGAGCTACCGTCTTCACCTGAATAGAACGCCCGACATTATAGCTGTACTTGGTGCAACTTTCAGTCCAGACACGGCAGTAATTACCGGGCGTTCTATTCGGGGGAAGATGGTAAGCGTGAATCTATTACTACCAGCATCTTGAGATTGTAGACCCAAGAGTGCCCATCTCGTCAGGGGGCCGTGCCTCCAGTTCCCTGCTTCGAGCTAACCCCACGCAGTATCTACTGGCCATCTGCCCAAGGTCTAACCTATGACCGCCCTTCTCTTAAGCACTTTCCCCTACCTAGCACAGTTGTGTTCCAGATGCTTTTGTGTTTGTCTGTGTACCCGACGCACCTCCCCCTGCCTACCTGTTGCATACTCGTGAAACACAGTCATAAGTATGGCGCAGATTCCCAGAACCGACCCGATAATACAGAGTTAATACAAATACAAATACAAATACAGCGGAAGAGTGGATACCCATGGACTGACTCCGACCTGACTCAGACTGCAATCCAACACTCTCAATCATGCATCAGTGGTGTGAAAGCCCTGGCSTTGGWCATRGAAGAAAGGCCAGGGTCTGAGATCATACACGGACGAATGRAGGGAGGAGAGAGACGAAGGGAGGAGGAGAGGGAAGATGACGTCAACTTAATGTTTCCAAAGATAGTATCTTGAAATGTCAGAGGTAGCGAAGATCCGAAATGTCGCGAACACAGTGTCCCACAATGTCTCAGATATGGATCTCACAATGTCAAGTACATCTTCAGAAGAAGATGTAATCAGATCCCAAGAGTAGTCCTCAACCTACAGTCCCAATGTCGCTGTCTCAAATGTCATCAGAACTCGTAACCATCCTTCATACTCGTAGTAGTCCCGCAGGAGAACCCAGGAGTAGACTTAGACTGAGAAGGTAGTAGGAGGGATGGAGAGAGAGAGAGAGAGAGCGGTGGAGGAAGATGAGGGAGAGAAGGCAAAGACTTTCTCCCTGGTACCTGTCACGGTAGCTATGGCGCTGAAAAGGGCTGGCGCTGGGCCGCGGGCTGGGCCTGTGGCTGGCGCTGCTCTCAATGCTGCGCTACTTCCTCTCTGCCGCGGAGCTCCTTCTCTCCTCGCTGCTCCTCGTAATGCTGCAGCGCTGCGCTAATCCTGCTAACGCTGAAAATGCTGCGCTAATCTTGAAGACTAACCTCCTGTCCACTAACCTACTGACTGAGGCTGGTACCCAGCTGATATAGTGCTGGGTCGGCCTCAGTCCTACTGAGGTCCTTCAGGTCTGGACCGTTGATCAGGCCCAAAGGTTCAGATCCGATTTCGGAATCTGAAAAGTGGGCGCCAAAACTGCACCGCCGGCTGGGCCTACCGGTGGACCGGTACCTGGCCTAAACAACTAGCCGTTGGGTCTGGTGGGGTCTAAACGAGGCCTACTGGACCCTAAACTGAGCAGACCTTTTTCTAGACCTACTTGGACCTAGCTCAGACCGTCGTGACCTGGTACCTAGGTGATCAGGCCCAACGGTTCAGATCCGATTTCGGAATCTGAAAAGTGGGCGCCAAAACTGCGCCACCGGCTGGGCCTACCGATGGACCGGTACCTGGCCTAAACAACTAGCCGTTTGGTCTGGTGGGGTCTAAACGAGGCTTACCGGACCTTAAACTGAACCGACGGTTCTACCTGGACCTAGCTGGGACCATCGTGTCCTGGTACCTAGGCCTAAACTGTGCCTATTACAGAACCGGGCCCTAACTGGGGCCCGTGTGGTATTGTATGCCACACTACCACAGTTGTCTTCTGCATGCTTATGTGTTCGTCTGTGTAGCACAGTTGTGTTCCACATGCTTTTGTATTCGTGTGTGTACCCCAAGCACCTCCCCCTACCTAGCACAGTTGTTTTCTGCACACTTTTGTATTCATCTGTGTGCGTGGTTCTGGGTATATAACCTGTTCCTTATTCTGTAGCCATCTGTGCAGGTCTGGACGATTGTGTACAGCAGGTGTCAGTCTGTCGTCTGTGGCACATGTATATCGTCAATCTGTATTCTTCAGTTAGGTTTGCCCCCCTCCTGGAGTCCTCCCGTCTTTACCCGAATAGAACGCCCCGTCATAATGGCTGCATCTGGACTGACAGTTGCCCAAAATACGGCTATAAGAACAGGGCGTTCTATTCGGGTGGTGAAGACCGTAGCCATGTGATGTGTGAGTTTGCATATGTCTGCTGTAAAGTCTGTATGTCTCTGTGGTGCCATACGTTCTGTACCACAGGATTGGTCATCTAATCTGCCGCCACCTAACCGAACAGACCTACCCTTCGATGGCAACAGGAAGAGAGAGGCTTTAAGTACACTCGGGCGTGGCGGTGCGGCACTGCGCACCAAGCTTTGCCAAACCGCCACCGGTGCACTTTCTTTTGGTTTTTGGCTGGCGCCGCCAACCATGGTGGTTCGGTAGCCCTGAGCCTCCGAAATCTTAGGAGCAGGCCATGAAGAAATCTTCCAAGGCTGGGACCGTGAACAGGCGATTTAAAGCAGAACGAAAGAAGAAAGAAGAGGAAGGAAGAAGAAGAANAGATGAGGGAGAGAAGGCAAAGCCTTTCTCCCTGGTACCTGTCACGGTAGCTATGGCGCTGAAAAGGGCTGGCGCTGGGCCGCGGGCTGGGCCTGTGGCTGGTGCTGCTCTCAATGCTGCGCTACTTCTTCTCTGCCACCTAGCTCCTTCTCTCCTCGCTGCTCCTCGTAATGCTGCAGTGCTGCGCTAATCCTGCTAACGCTGAAAATGTTTCGCTAATCTTGAAGACTAACCTCCTGTCCACTAACCTACTGACTGAGGCTGGTACCCAGCTGATATAGTGCTGGGTCTGCCTCAGTCCTACTGAGGTCCTTCGGGTCTGGACCGTTGATCAGGCCCAAAGGTTCAGATCCGATTTCGGAATCTGAAAAGTGGGCGCCAAAACTGCACCGCCGGCTGGGCCTACCGGTGGACCGATACCTGGCCTAAACAACTAGCCGTTGGGTCTGGTGGGGTCTAAACGAGGCCTACCGGACCCTAAACTGAACCGACAGTTCCTAGACCTATCTGGACCTAGCTGAGACCGTCGTGACCCCAACGGTTCAGATCCGATTTCAGAATCTCAAAAGTGGGCGCCAAAACTGCGCCGACGCCTGGGCCTACCGATGGACCGGTACCTGGCCTAAACAGCTAGCCGTTCGGTCTGGTGGGATCTAAACGAGGCTTACCGGACCTTAAACTGAACCGACGGTTCTACCTGGACCTAGCTGGGACCCTCGTGACCTGGTACCTAGGCCTAAACTGTGCCTATTACAGAACCGGACCCTAACTGGGGCCCGTGTGGTATCAGTATGCCACACTACCACAGTTGTCTTCTGCATGCTTAGGTGTTCGTCTGTGTAACACAGTTGTGTTCCACATGCTTTTGTATTCGTGTGTGTACCCCAAGCACCTCCTCCTACCTAGCACAGTTGTGCTCTGCACGCTTTTGTATTCATCTGTGTGCGTGGTTCTGGGTATATAACCTGTTCCTTATTCTGTATCCATCTGTGCAGGTCTGGACGATTCTGTACAGCAGGTGTCAGTCTGTCGTCTGTGGCACATGTATATCGTCAATCTGTATTCTGCAGTTAGGTTTGCCCCCCTCCTGGAGTCCTCCCGTCTTCACCCGAATAGAACGCCCCGTCATAATGGCTGCATCTGGACTGACAGTTGCCCCAAATACGGCTATAAGGACCGGGCGTTCTATTCGGCTGGTGAAGACCGTAGCCTTGTGATGTGTGAGTTTGCATATGTCTGCTGTAAAGTCTGTATATCTCTGTGGTGCCATACGTTCTGTACCACAGGATTGGTCATCTAATCTGCCGCCACCTAACCGAACAGACCTACCCTTCCACTACCATGAAAATGGCAACAGGAAGAGAGAGGCTTTAAGTACACTCGGGCGTGGCGGTGCGGCACTGCGCACCAAGCTTTGCCAAACCGCCACCGGTGCACTTTCTTTTGGTTTTTGGCTGGCGCCGCCAACCATGGTGGTTGGTAGCCCTGAGACTCCGAGATCTTAGGAGCAGGCCATGAAGAAATCTTCCAAGGCTGGGACCGTGAACAGGCGATTTAAAGCAGAACGAAAGAAGAAAGAAGAGGAAGGAAGAAGAAGAACGACAAAGAAGAGAAAAGAAGAGGAAGAAGAGGAAGAAGAAGAAGAAGAAGAAAGAAGAAGAAAGGAGAGGACATAAAAAGGGAAAAAGAATGAAAAATGAAGAAGGAAACAAAAAAGACATCGAAAAAGATGATGATGGTGATGATAATAATGATGATAATGATGATGATGATGATTAAAAAAAAAAAAACCGGCTCGGCAACCCAGCCATTGTGGCTGAGTGGTACACACAAAGCTGACATGGGTAAGAAATTCAAAAAAGGAGAAACTCATAAGCGCGATCAGAAGTCAGAAGCTAGCAGAGCTTTGCCAAAACCTTTAATAAAAGGAAAATCTACGCTATCTTCTCCTCTCAAATTCTTAGGGGTAGTGGTTCGTAGGTAGGTAGTGAAAGGTGAATTTGAGAGAATTTTGAGAGAATTCAAGAGAATTTTTAGAGAATTTGGAGAGAATTCAAGAAAATTTTGCGAGAATTTGAGAGAATTTTTGAGAGAGAATTTGAGAGAAGGATTTCGTTTCCACAGATGCTTTCTCTTTTTTTCATTTTTTTATAAAATACCGGTAGTCACGGGTAGTGACAAAATAAGAGATGCTGTGATGAATATTTCCACCAGTGATAAAAAAATTTCAGATTTGGTGATGGACCATCACCAAATTCTATCAATTTTAAACTTCCATAACATACCTTTGAACAAGGTGACATGGCCGCGTTGATGGCCTCGGCGACCGCCTCCACGTTCCAGGGATTGACACGGATTGCACCTGAGAGGGTGGGGGAGCAGCTGATGAACTCCGACACAACCAGCATGCTCTTCTTCGATCCCGCTCCCAGCCGGCATCAGGTTCATCCCATCCTTCATCGTCGTCACTACGCAGCATTGGGCTATGGTATAGAACGCCAACCTCTCGTACAGCGGCACCGTCCTCTCCATAAGAATCACCGGCTGATACCCCTCCCTCCCAAACTGCTTGTTAATCCGATCAGTCAGAGCTCTGACCTCCGCATCCACCGCCGTGACGTCGTTCCCCGTCCCTCTGGCGGGATTGGCAATCTGCACGAGTACCGCCTTCCTCTCACGCCACTCAGGATGATCGCGCAGCAAATGTTCCATAGCCAGCAACTTCAACCCTATGCCCTTGAACGTGTCCATATCATCCACGCCGAGCAACACAATCTTCCCCTCAAACTCGCTCTTCAGCTCTCCTATCCTCCATATTGTGTCGGGATGGGCTAGGGTCCCCTTCAACAGAGGCATGTCCACCCCGACGGGCATGATCTTTACCACCACCGTGCGCCCGTAGTACTCTAGACCGATGTGACCTCGCTTGGACTTGAACACCAGCCCTAGCATCCGGCTGCAACACGACAAAAAGTGCCGCGCGTAGTCGAACGTGTGGAATCCAATCAAGTCCACATTGAGCAGCGCCCGCAGGATTTCGTCCCTCACCGTCAGCGTCCTTTATATCTCCGACGAGGGGAAGGGACTGTGCAAGAAGAAGCCTAATCTCACCTTGTGGAAGGCCTTTCGCAAGAAGGTAGGCAGGATCATCAAATGGTAATCATGCACCCACACAAAATCCTCATCCGGATCGATGATCTCCATAACTTTGTCGGCGAATCGCTTGTTTGCCACGACGTACGCGCTCCACAGATTGCGGTCGAACCGCTCGGAGTGCTCTGGTATGATCGGTAGCATGTAGTGAAACATCTGCCACAGGTGTTGCTTGCAGAACTTGTTGTAGAAGTTGGTGAGCAGCTCGTCGGGTAGAAAGACGGGCACACAGCGGAATTGGTCGTAAGGCGCCCGGGCAATGTCGTCTTGCTCCTTGACATCCACTTCCTGCTTCAGACAGCCGACATAAACTACCTCCATATCCATCTGCTGAGGAGGAACAGCAGAACCTGTGGCTCCAAAATCGCCCAATCGAAGACCGTCACAGATCTGAAGAGGGAGGGCCTCTCGGTTCGCCTCAAATTTCCAGCAAAACCTGCCGCCTACCAGTTCCACTGGGGTCATAGTGAGAGGGAGCATGTGAGAGACCAGAATTAGACGATCTTGGACAACAGATGGAGCATCCGAATGGTCATCAGATGGGAAGGAGTTCGATTTAATCATACTTCCTCCTCCTCCTCCTCCTGCTAATCCTAATCCTCCTCCTCCCCCGAAATAGCCAGAGGAGGAGGAGGGAGCATCAAGAGGACCCGTAAGAGGCGGGCTGGCAAACGAGCAACTACCTCCTCCTCCTCCTCCTGCCCCTGCTGGTGCTCCTCGAATTGCTGCTGCTTCTCGCCGCCCTCCTCCTCCTGCTCCTGCTCCTGCTCCTGCTCCTGCTCCTGCTCCTCCTCCTCCCCCTCCTCCTACTCCTATTGCTCCTGCTTGCCCGCCACCTATTTCACCCCCTCCTTCCCCCCCTCCTTCCCCCCCTCCCCCCACTGATTCCACACCGCTAAACCTTACCCCGGCGGTGGAACTGCTCGATTTCAGCGATGATTTCACAAACAGAGGGGAGCCCCCCCCCCACCAATTGCAGGGGATTAGCGTACGAACCCGCCATATTTTCGACTTCGCACGGCGGACTTTCCTTTTTTTTTTTTTTTTTCAAGGATTCAAATTTCAAAAATAATTAGAATGAGAATGAGAATGAGAATGAGAACGAGAACGAGAATGAGAAGAATGAGACTATCTTTCCCACCAAAACCGCTTTTGACACAGTCAAAGGGCGCGGCGTCTTCCAAACAGCACGCGCCAAAAAATCCTTCCGCCAACTGGAATACACGAGTTCCCCCCAAAACAGCTGTGCTTCTATTTTCGAACATCTACTTCCAAACCCCCAAAATAATCCAACCGCAGAGAATAGAATTGTTTTATAACCGACAATCAATCAATCAATCAATCAATCGAGCACGGCTTTCTTCTACCTACTACTACGGCAAGGCAATATCCTCATCGTCCTCTTCCTCCTCAGAACTCCTGCAACAACAAATCGAGCAAGACCGCAACGTGGGCCTCGAAGTAAGCCGCATTCTCATTGCCCCAACACCTCCACCTCCCACCCTCCCTCTGCCTCTTCTCCGTCCCTACTGCCCCCCTTCATTTTCCCTACTGCGCACGCCTGCGCATGCACGTCCACCGTCACAGTATCGAACCACACCACCCTCCCCCCCTCCCCCCCGCTTCCCCCTGGAGGAAAACCGCAAAGCCCTCTACGTTCTTCCCCGCTGGTCAGAGATACCGCCATGTGTCTCCACCACGATAAACTCTCTCTCTCTCTCTCTCTCTCTCTCTCTCTCTCTCTCTCTCTCTCTCTCTCTCTCTCTCTCTCTCTTTGTGCCTCGCAGCTGAGCAACGCCAAGTCAGGTACTAAAACAGTTCGGCTGAACGTCATGAACGTGGAGTATAATTCTGACCTCCCTCTCTCTCTCTCTCTCTCTCTCTCTCTCTCTCTCTCTCTCTCTCTCTCTCTCTCTCTCTCTCTCTCTCACTCACACAGAGGAACAGTTCTGCAGTACGTTATGAACGTGGAAACTTGCAGAGCAGTGGGTAAGGAGATGAAACGTAGGGAGTAGAGGTAAGGATATGAAACGTAGGGAGTAGAGAGAGTTTGTCCCGCTCTCAAAGCAACGGATAGGCTAAGCAGGGATGACGAGAACGTCTCTACAAGACCCTCCTCTTCCTTCTGACTTTCCCTTGGATAGCTACCTACTGCTCTCTTTCCTCCCTCTAATCTCCTCCCCCCCCCCCAAACCACTCCTCCCGCTTCTTGTACCGCTTCTTGTACACCCTACGGCAGGGACGGATTACCCGGTTTCTTGCAAATATTCCTATCCTACTCCTCCTCCTCCTCCTCCTCCTCCTCGTTCTTCTTAACGCTTAAATAAGTGTGAAATATGTATGAATGTATGTATTAATATCATATTATCATTCACATCCATGTGTTAAAATATATTTATGTCATATTTACCGAATATCTACAGTGTAATTACGTATTTTATAATCCTCTATGTATACGTATTAGTCTATATGTATGGGAGAGCATCCCCCTTATACCCGCACAAAAGCAGTACGGGAGTGCCTCCCCCTTATACCCGCACAAAACCGCGCGCTAACGTAAAACGGATGTACTACTCTCTTTCTAGACTAACAAAAGAGAGAGAAAAAGAGAAAAAGAAAAAGAGAAAAAGAGAGAGAACGAGAGCACCTCTACCTCTCTCCCACTGCCTCCCCTCTCTCTCTCCCCTCCTGTCAACGTCCTTCCCTTCCACACTGCAAGCACGATGCAATCCTCCTCCCTCCTCCTCTCTTCTCCCATTACTTCAACAACATATGTAATTCGAGAATGCTTCTTGCGGACAGTAAAGACGCAGAGAAAAGACAGAGAGAGAGAGAGAGAGAGAGAGAGAGAGAATCTCCTAGAGCTGGCAAGACAAATAGGCAACGACGGCGAGGAGAGAGAGGAGAGAGGGTTAGCGATGGGGAAAGGAAGGAAAGAGATTGGCTTCTTTTAGTGAGAAGCTGTAGCGTTCAGAGAGATGGTGGCAAACAGACACACCTACACTGCACACAACAACCACCGCTCTCTCTCCTCTCTCTCTCTCAACATGCGACCGCCAACAAGGAAGCATGCAACACTCCTCTCGATGTCTGATTGCCTTTTTCTACTAAGGAGCTGGGATGCAGAAAGCGAGAGATAATCGAGCGAATCAACAAGGAAGGTTCTTCTCCCGATGCTCACGCGCCAGAATAAATAGATTTCGAGATTGATTGCTCGACTCCTTGAGTGATTAGTCGACTAATTGAAGGAATTCTCTTGATTGATTGATTGATTGACTGATACCGATTGCAGGATAAGTACGGCTCAAAATCGACCTAGCTATATCTTCCACTAATGGCAATCGACCCTCTCTGCTTCACCCCGAAACTCGCCCCTTCCCCCCCCCTTCCCCCGCCAACATCAATCAACCAATATATTATCAAGTCATCATTCCAATCAGCGCTAGACTTACAATGTAATCCGTTGCTATCTCCTCGACACTGGTGGGAAACAAGTCCTACCTACTCGCAGCCTAGGAGAACACCTCCT
>BFEA01000240.1:933809-944363 GCA_003427395.1 Chara braunii
GTACCATTCTAGTTTCCCTGGAAAGGTACACTCCCCAACTTTCACATCATAATCGTTACAATCCCAATCCGGACCGGCCATCCGTCCCGTCCGGACACGCACGCATGCAGATTGTCCACGTGTCGAGCCCAGATCTGCATGAGATTTTTTTTTTTTAACTGGCACCATGTTTCGCCCTTCCTTTTTTTCCCATTTTTTCTTTTTTCCCCCCCCTTCATGGATATCGTGCTTTTCAGGACGCAAGTACTGTAGAGGGGGGCTTAACGTTGCAATCGGGACACATCCATCCACCCATCGGGACAGGCATGCAAGCAGATAGTCCACGTGTCTAGCCCGGATCTGCATGAGATTGTGCACGTATCCGGTCGGGATCGGGAACACGTTTCGCGCTTTTCAGAACCCACGTGCGAAAGCCAAGCGCTTATATTTTTCTTCCTTTCTTTTTTTACGTCTTTCATCCTTGCGCAAGCGCCATGTTAATCTTCTTTCTCTCTTTTCGTTCCAATTTTAACGGATGTCGGGACATCCATCCGCCGAGACAAGCATGCATGCAGACAGTGCACGTGTTAGTTTTTTCTTTTTTTTTTCCCATCCTTGCGCAGGGGCCACGCTACGGTAATCTTCTCTATATCGTTCCAATTTTAACGGATGCCGGGACATCCATCCGTCGGGACATGCAGGCATGCAGAGAGTCCACGTGTCGATCACAGATCTGCATGGGGTTGCCCACGTGTCCGGTCGGGATTGGAATCGTGTTTCGTGCTTTTCAAGAGACCCCTCGAATTTCTCTTTCAATTTTAACGGATGTCGGGACATCCATCCGTCGGGAGATGCAGGCATGCAGAGAGTCCACGTGTCGATCACGGATCTGCATGGCATTGCCCACGAGTACGGTCGGGATTGGAACCTTGTTTCGTGCTTTTCAAGAGACCCTTCGAATTTCTCTTCCAATTTTAACGGATGTCGGGACATCCATCCGTCGGGACATGCAGGCATGCAGAGTCCACGTGTCGATCACAGATCTGCATGGAGTGTCCAGTCGGAATTGGGACCGTGTTCCGTGCTTTTCAAGAGACCCCTCGAATTTCTGCTGAAGGGACTCATAACGCCACTGACCAAAATTGCAAAAAAGGCAAACTATTGGCAAGTGTTTTTTTTTTTGTTTTTTTTTTTTAAAGCTATATTCTTCTCTCAATTTCACCTCACACTACCTACCTACCACTACTCCTAATTGTAGGCATACGGTGAACCCCGTAGCAGCGTTCAATAAGATACTTTCTGCACTTTGCACATTTTTCATGGGTAGTGCAGCGAGGCCCAAATTGTGTCAGAGCCACAGAGTCGATACGGATTCGGATTTGTCCGCACATGCACAGAACTTCACGAGCTGCCTCCATGCCGTTAATATCTCCTGGCGTAGATGACACGCGGCGACAGGGAGAGAGAGAGAGAGGGACAAGGGAGAGCGAGAGAGAGAGAGGGAGAAAGACGAAAAATTGAAAACAAAGATGGTTGGAGGAAGAGGAGAAAATTCTGGGGGGGGGAGAGAGAGAGAGAGAGAGAGAGAGAGAGAGAGAGAGAGAGAGAGAGAGAGAGATTCCCCTACAGGGAGGAGGAGAGAGAAGTTGCTGACACAGAGAGAGAGAGAGAGATGACAAAACTAGCAAAGCCGATCAGCAGTGTGCGGACGATGGACGTGAAGAGCAAAAGCAAGGGAACCTCCTCGCCCTCTTTCTTTCTCCCCCCCTCTTCGCACTATCAGTCAGCCACAAGCGAAGCCAATCCTCTGTTTTTCCCTTGCCAAGAGCGCGAACTGAATGGACATGATTCAAAGAGACGCGACGAAGAAGAGAGATGATAATGCTGATAAGAGAGAAAAGGCGAAGAGAGAGAGAGAGCGGTAAATGGAGAGGCAGGAAGAGCGCGAGGGAGAGAGGGAGAGAGGGAGGGAGATGGAGAGGGAGCGAGGGAGAGAGGGTCAAAGAGGGAAGAGGAGGGAGAGAGAGAGAGAGGATGCAGTGTTCTTACCGCCTTCAGAGGAAGATAGAGGAGGAAAGAAGGAGCGAGGACGTGAGAGTGGGCGATCACTCACCGCCTTGAGAAGCGACCTGTGGATTAGATAGACTTATCTACTTTTTTTCACACGTAATCATCATCATGGCGACCGTCACTGAGGGTCGGGACAGCGGCCGGCCGCAGTGGCGAAGCGGTTGAATGCCGCGAGTTGACAACAACAAACTGGCTCCCATCGCTCCCCAAGATTGTCTGTCTGCCAATGCACTCCTCCTCCTCCTCCTCTTGTTGCCCTCCTGCATCCTGTTCCACTTCTTCCTCCCCTCCTTCCTCTTCCTCCTCGTCCTCTTCCCCTTCAGGATACCCAGCAGCGCGAGGATCTTCGTCGTCGTCATCAACTTCTCCCATATGTCCGCGGGCCGGTTCTTGCACGGCGCTCCTCCCGCTCAATGCGGCGGAAGCCTCGTCCGCGCGCCGGCGGAGCGAGGAGTGCGCCATCCCTAGCAAGCCATTACTCCCTCCCCACCTCGCCGCCGCTCCTCCTCCTCCCAACCCCATCACCAACTCCTCCTCCTCCTCCTCCCCCTCTCCCTCCCCCTCCCCCATTCCCGGGATTGGCAACGCCTGCAGCATTTTCATCACCTCTGCCGTATCGTCTAAGTAGTACTTGGCTTTGCTCGGCTTCTGCCCCACCGTGCAGGCAAATACCGCCGCCCCCCCTTCTCTATCTCCCCCTCCTCCCCCCCCCCCCCCCCGCTTCTGCCCCACCGTGCAGGCAAATACCGCCGCCCCCCCTTCTCTATCTCCCCCTCCTCCNAAGAAATTGACCAGCCTGGGCCAAAAAATATAGCACTGAGGCAAGGTGTTGTGGAAGCGGGTTGGTTGTTGGCAGGTGCTGACTGCAGTATGTCTAGCACTTGCCGAAGAAATTGACCAGCCTGGGCCAAAAAATATGAACTGCAACAACAGCAGTTGGTAGGGGATAAGGAGGGTGTAATGGATGCCTCAAGCCGGAAGAGTTGGCGGACGACGAAGATCAAAAGACCAGGAATCAAAGGCACAAGAAGATTAAAAGTTGCAGGCACTCTGAGTAATAATGATGCCTCTTCCGATTCAAGGAAAGCAGGTTCCCCTCATCTCAGCCTTCTCTTGCACCCCTTTCCCCATTGTGCTTCCTAGCTTTATTCCTCTCTCTCCCTTTTGTATGTCCACCATGTCCTTGGCAACAGGTTGTCCCCTCCCTCTGCAACCTCCTCCCCTCCCCCCCCCGCCAGTCAATTGTGCCGTCCCCATCAAGTTCTCAATCTTCTGGAACATGTCTTCGTCCGATCTGTCATCCCCAATACACAGCAAGAAGTCGGTCCTTCCCTCCTTCGCCATCGCTTTGAGCACCAGCTCCACTACCGCTCCCTTGCTCACTCCCTGAGGCTTCACCTCTATGATATGGTGGCCGCTTCTGACCTCGACGGGTTCGTTGACAAGCACGCTCTCAAGGTGGTCCAGCAGCTCCTTGGCCTGCCAGGAGCCGAAGTCGGGATCCGCGTCACGATGATGCCACACCACCGCGCTCTCCTTGGCCTCGATGACGGACCCATCGGTGCATTCCATGTACTGCTCCATCACCGGCAGGGCGGTGTGCTTCCAGGCGAAGTCGATGACAGGGCTGAACGTCTCCCAAGGCGCAGACTGGCGCCACTTGTAGAAGAAGCCGTGCTCGGCGGCAAGCCCGAGGCGGGGGCAGGGGGAGAACCACGTCGCCAGCACGTCCTTCTCCCTTCCGCTGACTATGAACACGGTGTTGCACGGGTCGGCGCACAGCTGATTCAGCACGGAGAGCACCTCCTCCCCTGGCTCGTTGCTGCTGCTTTGCTGGGACGTCATCGTTCCGTCGTAGTCGAGCAAGATCGCCCGCCGCCGGCTGCGCCGATACGACGCGGCGATGAGGTCTTGTTGCAGCTTGCGGAAGTTGGGATCCAGTGCGACCACCCGGAATCCCAACCCAAACCCTAGGCTGTAAAACCTCAGCCTCGTGTGCTCCCGGCAGCAGCGCTCCAGGTCGGAGATGAAGCTGTTGGCCCAGAAGGACACGTTGTGCTTCTGAACGAAGCGAAAGTGCTTCTCATGTCGGGATCGCTGCTCGGCCTCCGGCATCGACATCGCCGCGTTGATGGCCTCGGCGACCGCCTCCACGTTCCAGGGATTGACACGGATTGCACCTGAGAGGGAGGGGGAGCAGCCGATGAACTCCGACACGACCAGCATGCTCTTCTTCGCTCCCTCTCCCAGCCCCTCCGGGGAGTCCATGCCCACCGCCAGCCCCTGCCTGCACACGATGTACTCGTACGGCATCAGGTTCATCCCATCCCTCATCGCCGTCACCACGCAGCATTGGGCTATGGTATAGAACGCCAACCGCTCGTACAGCGGCACCGTCCTCTCCATAAGAATCACCGGCTGATACCCCTCCCTCCCAAACTGCTTGTTAATCCGATCAGTCAGCGCTCTGACCTCCGCCTGCACCGCCGTGACGTCGTTCCCCGTCCCTCTAGCGGGATTGGCAATCTGGACGAGTACCGCCTTCCGCTCACGCCACTCAGGATGATCGCGCAGCAAATGTTCCATAGCCAGCAACTTCAACCCTATGCCCTTGAACGTGTCCATATCATCCACGCCGAGCAACACAATCTTCCCCTCAAACTCGCTCTTCAGCTCTCCTATCCTCCATATYGTGTCGGGATGGGCTAGGGTCCCCTTCAACAGAGGCATGTCCACCCCGACGGGCATGATCTTTACCACCACCGTGCGCCCGTAGTACTCTAGACCGATATGACCTCGCTTGGACTTGAACACCAGCCCTAGCATCCGGCTGCAACACGACAAAAAGTGCCGCGCGTAGTCGAACGTGTGGAATCCAATCAAGTCCACATTGAGCAGCGCCCGCAGGATTTCGTCCCTCACCGTCAGCGTCCTWTATATCTCCGACGAGGGGAAGGGACTGTGCAAGAAGAAGCCTAATCTCACCTTGTGGAAGGCCTTTCGCAAGAAGGTAGGCAGGATCATCAAATGGTAATCATGCACCCACACAAAATCCTCATCCGGATTGATGATCTCCATAACTTTGTCGGCGAATCGCTTGTTTGCCACGACGTACGCGCTCCACAGATTGCGGTCGAACCGCTCCGAGTGCTCTGGGATGATAGGCAGCATGTAGTGAAACATCTGCCACAGGTGTTGCTTGCAGAACTTGTTGTAGAAGTTGGTGCGCAGATCGTCGGGTAGAAAGACGGGCACACAGCGGAATTGGTCGTAGAGCGCCCGGGCGACGTCGTCTTGCTCCTTGACATCCACTTCCTGCTTCAGACAGCCGACATAAACTACCTCCATATCCATCTGCTGAGGAACAGCAGAACCTGTCCCCACAAAATCGCCCAATCGAAGACCGTCACCGATCTGAAGAGGGAGGGCCTCTCGGTTCACCTCAAATTTCCAGCAAAACCCGCCGCCTACCAGTTCCACTCGGGTCATCGTGAGAGGGAGCATGTGAGAGACCAGAATCAGACGATCTTGGACAACAGATGGAGCATCTGAATGGTCATCAGATGGGAAGGAGTTGGATTTAACCATACCTCCTCCTCCTCCTCCGCCGCCGCCGCCGCCGAGATAGCCAGAGGAGGAGGAGGAGGGAGCATCAAGAGGACCCGTAAGAGGCCGGCTGGCAAACGAGCAACTACCTCCTCCTCCTCCTCCTCCTCCTCCTGCCCCTGCTGGTGCTCCTCGAATTGCTGCTGCTTCTCGCCGCCCTCCTCCTCCTCCTCCTGCTCCTGCTCCTGCTCCTGCTCCTCCTCCTCCCCCTCCTCCTACTCCTATTGCTCCTGCTTGCGCGCCACCTATTTCACCCCCTCCTCCTTCCCCCCCTCCCCCCACTGATTCCACACCGCTAAACCTTACCCCCGCGGTAGAACCGCTCGATTTCAGCGATGATTTTTTCACAAACAGCGGGGAGCCCGGCCCCGCCAATTGCAGGAGATTAGCGAACGAACCCGCCATATTTTTGACTTCGCACGCGCGGACTTCCCTTTTCTTTTTTTCTTTTTTTTTAAAGAATTCAAATGTTAAAAATAATTAGAATGAGAATGAGAATGAGAAAGAGAATATCTTTCCCGCCAAAACCGCTTTTGACACAGTCAAAGGGCGCGGCGTCTTCCACACAGCACCCGCCAAAAAATCCTCCCGCCAACTGGAATACACGAGTTCCCGCCAAAACCGCTGTGCTTCTATTTTCGAACCTCTACTTCCAAACCCCCCAAAATAATCCAAACGCAGAGAATAGAATTGTTTTATAACCGACAATCAACCAATCAATCAATCAATCAATCAATCAATCAATCGAGCACGGCTTTCTTCTACCTACGACTACGGCAAGGCAATATCCTCATCGTCCTCTTCCTCCTCAGAACTCCTGCAACAACAAATCGAGCAAGACCGCAACGTGGGCCTCGAAGTTAACCGCATTCTCATTGCCCCACCACCTCCACCTCCCACCCTCCCTCTGCCTCTTCTCCGTCCCTACTGCCCCCCTCCTACCTCCCTACTGCGCGCGCCTGCGCATGCACGTCCACCGTCACGGTATCGAACCACACCCTCGTCCCCCCCTCCCCCCCGCTTCCCCCTGGAGGAAAACCGCGAAGCCCTCTACGTTCTTCCTCGCTGGTCAGAGATACCGCCACGTGTCTCCACCACGATAAACTCTCTCTCTCTCTCTATCTGTGTGCCTCGCAGCTGAGCAACGCCAAGTCAGGTACGAGGAACAGTTCGGCTGAACGTCATGAACGTGGAGTACAATTCTGACCTCTCTCTCTCTCTCTCTCTCTCTCTCTCTCTCTCACGTAGGGAGTAGAGATAAGGAGATGAAACGTAGGGAGTAGAGAGAGTTTGTCCCGCTCCCAAAGCAACGGAYAGGCYAAGCAGGGATGACGAGAACGTCTCTACAAGACCCTCCTCTTCCTTCTGACTTTCCCTTGGATAGCTACCTACTGCTCTCTTTCCTCCCTCTCCTCGCCTCCCACCCCCCCCCCCCCCCACCCCAAACCACTCCTCCCGCTTCTTGTACCGCTTCTTGTACCCCCTACGGCAGGGACGGATTACCCGGTTTCTTGCAAATATCCCTATCCTCCTCCTCCTCCTCCTCCTCGTTCTTCTTAACGCTTAAATAAGTGTGAAATATGTATGTATGTATGTATGTATGTATGTATGTATGTATTAATATCATATTACCATTCACATCCATGTGTAAATATATTTATGTCATATTTACCGTATATCTACAGTGTAATTACGCATTTTATAATCCTCTATGTATACGTATTATATATGTATGGGAGAGCATCCCCCCCTACCCCGCACAAAAGCAGTACGAGAGTGCCTCCTTCCCACTTATACCCGCACAAAAGCGCGCGCTAATGTAAAATGGATGTACTACTCTCTGGGCCTCGCCGCACCACTGTAGAAAATGCAATTTTCGACAGTTTCTCTTCGCCACACAGAGACGGGAAAAAAATTCTCCAGTTGTCAGAGCATGCTTCTCGACAGCTCCTGTCGAAAGTTGTTGAATCCCCAGCCTGCTACTCCCATGCTTTCGACACTCCTCGGCTGCGCCGTCGACTTCTCTTCGAAGTATTCATTTACTTTAGGCAAAAAATATTCACAGAAATCTAAACATTTATCTATCCATCCATAAGGAAGACCAACAGCTACTCCTCCAATACGAAAATAATTATTCATCATTCGTATGCCTGTAGCTGATTCAAATAAGTCATAGATCAGAGGGGCGGTAAGGTCCGAATGGACTAATGCTTGTCGTACCCTCTGGCGCGTTCGTCTTTTTCTATCTTGCATTCACAAGTGCGTGCACTCTACAGTGCTGTGTGGCTAAAGGGGGGCAAACTGTCGAATGGAGGCTGTCAAATTTGTTCTGACAGCCGTCGAATTTTTTCGCCTTTCGACTGTGGTGCGGCGAGGCCCTCTCTATAGACTAACAAAAGAGAGAAAAAGAGAGAACGAGAGCACCTCTACCTCTCTCCCACTGCCTCCCCTCTCTCTCTCCCCTCCTGTCAACGTCCTTCCCTTTCACACTGCAAGCTCGATGCAATCCTCCTCCCTCCTCCTCTCTTCTCCCATTCCCTCTTTTCTCCCATTACTTCAACAAGTGAAGACGCAAAGAAAAGAGAGAGAGAGAGAGAGAGAGAGAGAGAGAGAGAGAGAGAGAGAGAGAGAGAGAGAGAGAGAGAGAGAGAGAGAGAGAGAATCTACTAGAGCTGGCAAGACAAATAGGCAAATCCGTCGAGGAGAGAGAGGAGAGAGCGTTAGCGATGGAGAAAGGAATGAAATAGATTGGCTTCTGCTAGTGAGAAGCTGTAGCGTTCAGAGAGATGGTGGCAAACAGAAACACCTGCACTGCACACAGCAACCACCTCTCTCTCTCCTCTCTCTCTCTCAACATGCGACCGCCAACAAGGAAGCATGCAACCCTCCTCTCGATGTCTGATTGTCTTTTTCTACTAAGGAGCTGGGCTGCAGAAAGCGAGAGACATCAAGCGAATCAACATGGAAGGTTCTTCTGTCGATGCTCACGCGCCAGAATAAATAGATTTTGAGATTGATTGCTCGACTCCTTAAGTGATTAGTCGACTAATTGCAAGAATTCTCTTGATTGATTGATCGATTGACTGATACCGATTACAGGATAAGTACGACTCAAAATCGACCTAGCTATATTTTTCACTAATGGCAATCGACCCTCTCTACTTCACCCTTCAACTCGCCCCTTCCCCCCCCTTTTTCCCCCGCCAACATCAATCAACCAATATACTATTCAGTCATTAATCCAATCAGCGTTGGACTTACAACGTAATCCCTGTCTCTTATACACATCTAGATGTGTATAAGAGACAGCTTCTCTATATCGTTCCCGTCACCCTGGACGCTTATCCTTTCCAACTCTCTTTCGTCCTCTCCTTTCCCCCCCTCCCCCCCCTCTTCCCTTCTCTCCCCTTCGCACCCTCACACCCAGTCTGTCCGCTTGCAATCCCTCTCTCGTTCCTCCGAAATTTCAATACTACCCCTCAAGCACGCCTGCTTCTCTCTGGCCGGCCTCCTCCCTCCTCAGTTCTTCCTTCCTGTCAAAGGCCGCTGCCCTCCCAGTAAAATCGTCGCCGCCTTCGTTCCCCCTACACAGCCGGGTCAATAAAACAATGAATCAATCGATCAATTAACTCAATTATTTAATAAATCAATCAATCAATCAATCAATCAATCAATCAATCAATCAATCGGTTAACCAATCAACCAACCAACAAGCCAATCAAAAAAGCAAGTCAACCAATCAACCAATCAATGGGCGAATTACTCTTCGCCCCCCTCTCCCTTTCTCTCTCGACTGCTCACCACAAACACTTAACAACAACCCGTTCAATCCAATCAACGATAGACGTGCAGCCAATCAAAAAATTGCAGGCAGATGTCGGCCTGCAAACGACAAACCGGACCATTACCACGACAAGAGGAGGAGGAGGTAGGAGGAGGAAGAGGAGGAGAGGGAGGAGGTAGGAGGAGAAGGAGGTAGGAGGAGGAGGAGGTAAGAGGAGGTAGGAGGTAGGAGGAGGAGGTAGTCACACCATGCCGCCAGTTTAGCGCTAGGCTCATGACAACGAGAGCGAGAGCAACATATAAACAACCACCAACTACCCGAACCACCTCCTCAAGCAGGGCATATTCAAACTAGCACTTTCCTGAATGCATCTGACCGCAATTACGGGCCGGCCTCGATGAATGTGACCGCATTCACGTCCGGAGGAGCTTAGCAGAAAAACTACTAGTGTGATTATGCCCCCAGTGCAGTCATCGAACAGGAGGAACAAGGTAGACACCCGATATCCAATTTCATAGCAAATTTACTGAACAATCAGATTCACTCAATTAATTAATCAATTAATTAATCAATTAATTAATCAATTAATGAATTTACTTAAGTAATTATAAATGACAGCCGAAAAAACGAGGGAAATCTGATCACGATGAGAAGCGACGGAATCAGAAGGGAAAAGGAAAGTTAGAAGGGGGTTAATGGGCCTCGCCACGCCATTCTCGAAATGGGAAAAAAACAAAAATGAGGTGTGTGCAGCTGGTTACGTTCTAGCGGCAAGTTCGTTCTCATTCTCCAGATTTCGAGAGTGGTTTGGCGATGCCCAATTACTGTAATACCGCAAGCAAAACGAGGTAGCAAAATATTGACACGTGCAAAAACAGGCTATCACATTACTCCCTCGCACCTCCTCTTCCCGCGTACGGCCCTCCACTGCTTCCCCGCTTCTACTCCCTCCCCTCCTCCTCCTTCTCCTTTGACTAACTGAACCTCCAACCCCGTCCATACTCTTCCCCCGCATTCACAGTCCTTCCTTCACAGACTCTCTCTCTCTCTCTCTCTCTCTCTCTCTCTCTCTCTCTCTCTCTCTCTCTCTCTCTCTCTCTCTCTCTCTCTCTCTC
>BFEA01000240.1:947752-959160 GCA_003427395.1 Chara braunii
AAAAAAAAAAAAAAAAAAAAAAGTAAAGAAACGAGGAACTTCGAATCCACCTACGTCGGGAAGGCCCTCAGTTCACCACTGCTTTGACGAATGTATCTGGCCAGGAAGTGAGGAACATGAAACAGGTCGTTTTTCTTTTTTGTTTCTTGTTGTGAGGTCCCTGTAGCGCCCTGCCAGCCAGGCAGGGCGGATTCCACGCTTCATTGAGTTCCAGACAAGTACTGTAGCATCCTGTATCGGACCACAATCCCAGCATAACGGATGTTTTTTTATTTTTTATTTTTTATCTGTTGTTCGTGGATAGACGAGGGCCCTGACTAAACTGCTACGGAAAGGCAGCCCGAGTTGCAACCGCAATTGAAACTTGGGCCTTGACTAAACTTCTAAAACGCAGTTTCAAATGCAATTACAAACTTCTTTCGTGACTACGCCGAAGTTAAAAAAAAAAAAAAAAAGAGTGACAGAGGAGATGAAGCCCGAAGGTCGAAGGTAGTAGAGAGCTTCTACCGGTCCAAGCTCGAAGGTCGTAGAGAGTTTCTACCGGTTGCCGAGACAAGGTCTCTTGGCTGCGACCGCTCGTCGTCGAGCATCCACCCTGACACCTATCTCTATCTATCTGCTGGTCGGCTCTCTCTTCTTTTTTATTGTTTTTTGGGCCTCGCTCAACTACTCTCTGGGCATGCACAAATGACAACGTACATCACTTCCATATATCTTTCCATGTTCTAGGTGAAGATTCACTCTCCTTTTGCACATGTCGAGAGGAGCGAGACCCTCTTTCCTGAGCCCGCCAACGTACATCACTTCCTTGTCAATCTGTTTGGTCGGTGGGTCGCTCGCTCTGGTCGGTCCCTCCGCCGTACGTATTCATTCATGAGTCGGTCGGTTGGTCGATTTATACTTAGGTCGACCGGTCGGTCAGTATGGCAGGCACGGGGCTTGGCCTGCCGTACTCAGGGCATACTCATAGGGGGACCTATAGTCCCAAAAATCCAAAAAAAAAAAGGGAAAAGGTCGGTCACACGGATCTACCAAATTCGCAAATATACTATTGTTGTGCCCATTTGTCAGCGGTCTGGGAAGCCGTGGGGCAAAGGATTTTGCAATCACCGCTGGGGCCAAGTCCCACTAGCAACGTTGAGCTACCTCAACGCCTGAACGTGGATGCTTTTGCGGAGATGTGGAGAAATGGTGTTGAGTTTCCTGAACTGCACGTCTCCACAAACACGTCCAGATTCCCGCGTTGAGCTGGCTCAACGCAGCCAGTGGGACTTGACCCCTGAGCATGGTCCCACTAGCAAAGAGGATCGGATCGAATGTCTGAATCTGGACGTGTTTGTGGAGAGGTGCAGGAAATCGAGATTCAGCTGCTTTTTTGTATATCCGCGTAAAATGCGCCCAGATTCAGGAGGTTAATCCTATCGTCTTTGCTAGTGGGACCTCGGCCCTTGAGGTGACCGCAAATTCCCTCTATCTTTTTTTTGTATTTTCTTCAAAAATTGGCAAAATTTCGTTCACAAAAGTTCTTGCACAATTGGTGGATGGCCCCGTGTCACCAGCCAAGTACCAAATCCCCATTTCTAGTTCTTCAGGCAGGTCTGAACGTTTCCTGGGTGTTCAAGTGCCCCTGTCTAGCAGTCATGTAGCACAGGATTCTCTCCTTGGTGATAAAGTAGCTGCAAGAATCAGTGGATGGGTCCCCAACTTCAAACTGTCCTTGTTTGGGAGGACCTTGGTTTTATCGGCAGCAACCTTCTCTATCCTATGGTTCCCTCTAACGATCCACCTGCCGGGGGAGGAGGCCTACACAAAAATCAGGAGAGCAGGTTCCAAATACTTGTGGAAGTCCGCCGCTAAAGAAGACGAGAGCTTCATCTCAAAGGTGGAGTGGGATGCTGTTACATTGCCCTGGAGCAGGGTGGCTTGGGGATCTTAGATCCCAAACGCCAGAATATAACTTTATTGGCTAAATGGCCAATCCAAGGTATGATGGAGGATGCTAACAAAATGTGGATGTGTTTTGCTGAGTACATACTACAAAAGGAATGCGATGCGTCAAAGGGCTCACATGTTTGGCTCTGCATGTTAATGCAGTCCTATACTTCAAAGCGTCCTACGTCTAGAACTTGGTGAAATATTTTATTTGCATGGAACAAATTGCAGCCTAACTTATTAAGATAACCGAACACGCCTTTGGAGGTCTGCAATCAACTCCTGTTTGATAATATATTTATCAAACAAGATAATGGGTCAGTTTTCTCAGCAGATGGGACTGCGGTCTCCTTTGGGCAAGCATGGATCAAGAAAGGAATTTTGCAGATCAAAGATCTATGAGATTTTGAGCAAGGTTGTTGGTTATCTACACAGGACATCAGAATCAAGCTCCCAAGACTACGATCGGAAGAAGCTAACGTAGTTAAGATTATTAGTGCGGTCCGCCCACACTGGACTGCCCTGCTGAAGAAGGCACTGCCTTGTAACAAGGACACCTGGCTCAGATCCCTGGATGAATCCAGAGTATGGAGAGAAGAGGGTCAGAAAGGTATAGTGGGCTTCAGAGTCCAAACCTGGATTGAAAGAATCAGTGGGCGAGGTATAGGAATCTTACGACTGGAAGGTGAAAGAGTGGTACAAGAGCTAGAAGACCTCACCGAACTGAGAGTTGATACAGAAAGACACGAAGAAGTCGCCCACGGTCACATTGTTGGGTGAAACCGAAAAGTTTAAAGTTAAACCTCTTATGTACGGATAGGACAAAAATTCAAACCCAGCTACCTGAGGACACTGCGCTGACTAAATATAAACCTAGAACAGGAGTGGCTGTACAACGAGCCTTGGTTGCTGATCCACCAACTGTAAAACCAACACGAAGAAATTTAAAAGATCAAAATGGGAGAGGACTAACTTAAATGCCCCAATGAGACAAACTAAGGAAGGCACTGAGGAAACTCGCTTCTCTGAAGAAGGCCAGCCTGATTTGGCAGCAAGCTTTGCATGTGCTTCCGGTGGCTACATGGTTGTCAAGAAAAGGGATGAACGTCTCTGAAACCTGCAAGAGATGTGGCCTAGAAAGAGAAACCTCACAACACCTTTGGTTACTCTGTCTTCCATTTACCTTAGTATGAGAATGGTGGAATTCCTTTATAAGAATATGGAAGAAAGCTCAGTTCAATGGAAGAGGACTAAATCTTATAAAGTTGAGCTGCCCCGACGACAGGTTACACGGTGGGCTGGGGTTCTGTAGCCATGGTCTACAGTGGGAGGCCATCTAGGTAACAAGGAATGTGAAGGTAGCCACGGGGCTTGGCCCGCCGTACTCAGGGCATACTCACAGGGGAATCTATAATCCCAAAAATCCCAAAAAAAAAATGGAAAAGGCCGGTCACACGGATCTACCAAATTCGCAAATGTACTATTTTCAGTGCCCATTTGTTAGCGACCTGGGAAGCCGCGGGCCAAGGAATTTTGTGGTCACCGCTGGGGCCAAGTCTCAGTAGCAGCGTTGAGCTACCTCAACGCCTTAATCTGGACGCTGTTGCGGAGATGTGCAAAAATGGTGTTAAGTTTCCTGAACTGCACGTCTCCACAACAAACGTTCAGATTCAAGCGTTGAGGTAGATCAACGCTGCTAGTGGGACTTGGCCCCTGGGGTGTGGTCCCACTAGCAAAGAGGATCGGATCGAATGTCTGAATCTGGACGTGTTTGTGGAGAGGTGCGCGAAATCGAGATTGAGTTTCTTTTCTGTATCTCAGCGTAAAACGCACCCAGATTCGAGAGGTTAATCCTATCCTCTTTGCTAATAGGACCTCGGCCCTGGAGGTGACCGCAAATTCTCTCTATTGTTTTTTGCATTTTCTTCAAAAATTGGCAAAAATTCGTTCACAAAAGTTATTCCACAATTGGTGGATGGCGTCGAGTGACCAGCCAAGTACCAGGTTTGAACGTTTCCTGGGTGTTCAAGTGTCCCTGTCTGGCAGTCGTGTAGCACAGGATTCTTTCCTTGGTGATAAAGTTGCTGCAAGAATCAGTGGCTGGGTCCGCAACTTCAAACTCTCCCTGTTTGGGAGGGTCTTGGTTTTATTAACAGCAACCTTTTGTATCCTATGGTTCCCTCTAACGATCCACATCCTAGGGGAGAAGGCGTACACAAAGATCAGGAGAGCATGTTCCAAATACTTGTGGAAGCCCGCCGTTGGAGAAGACGAGAGCTTCATCTCAAAGGTGGAGTGGGATGTTGTTACATTGCCACGGGAGCAGGGTGGCTTGGGGATCTTAGACCCCAAATGCCAAAATATAGCTTTATTGGCTAAATAACCGGTCCAAGGTATGATGGAGGATGCTCACAAAATGTGGATGTGTTTTGCTGAGTACATACTACAAAAGGAATGAGATATGTCACAGGGCTCACATGTTTGACTCTGCATGTTAATGCAGTCCTATACTTCAAAGCGTCCTAAGTCTAAAACTTGGCGAAATATGTTATTTGCATGGAACAAATTGCAGCCTCACTTATTAAGAGAACCGAACACACCTTTGGAGGTCTGTTATCAACTCCTGTTTTATAATATATTTATCAAACAAGATAAGGGTGAGTTTTCTCAGCAGATGGGTCTGCGGGCTCCTTCGGGCAAGTGTGGATCAAGAAAGGAATTTTGCAGATCAAATATCTATGGGATTTTGAGCAAGGCTGCTCATTATCAACACAGGACATCAAAATCAAACTCCCAAGACTACGATCGGTAGAAGCTAACGTAGTTAAGATTATTAGTGTGGTCCCCACACGCTGGACCACGCTGCTGAAGAAGGCACTGCCTAGTAACAAGGACACCTGACTCAGATCCCCGGATGGATCCAGATTATGGAGAGTGGAGAGTCAGGAAGGTACAGTGGGCTTCAGAGTCCTAACCTGGATTGAAAGAATCAGTGAGCGAGGTAAAGGAATGTTACGACCGGAAGGTGAAAGAGTGGTACAAGAGCTGGAAGACCTCACCGAACTGAGAGCTGGTACAGAAAGACACAAAGAAGTCGCCCGCGGCCACATTGTTGGGTGAAGCTGAGAAGTTTAAAGTTAAACCTCTTATGTACGGATGGGACAAGAATCAGACCCAGCTACCTGAGGACACTGCGTTTATTAAATATAAACCTAGAACATGAGTGACGGTACAACGAGCCTTAGTTGCTGATCCACCAACTGTAAAAGCAACACGGAGAAATCTAAAAGATCAAGACGGGAGAGGACTAATACCCCAATGGGACAAACTGTGGAAGGCACTAAAGAAACTCGCTTCTCAGAAGCAGGCCAACCTGATTTGGCATCAAGTACTGCAGGTGCTTCCGGTGGCTACATGGTTGTCAAGAAAAGGGATGGACGTCTTTGAAACCTGCAAGAGATGTGGCCTAGAAAGAGAAACCTCACAGCACATTTGGTTACTATGTCTGCGATCTACCTTAGTATGAGAATGGTGGAAGTCTCTTTGGAAGAATATGAAAAAAAACTCAATTGAATGGACGGAGGACTGAATCTTATACAGCTCAGATGCCCCGACGACGGGTTACACGGTGGGCTGGGGCTATGTAGCCCTGGTCTGCTGCGGAGTTATCATGGAGGCCATCTAGGCAGCAAGGAATGCGAAGGCAGTCATGGGCTTGGCCCGCCGTACTCAGGGCATACTCATAGGGGAACCTATAATCCCAAATTTCCCAAAAAAAGAGGAAAAGGCCGGTCACACGGATCTATCAAACCCAGTAGCGGCGTTGAGCTACCTCAATGCCTGAATCTGGACGCTGTTGCGGAGATGTGCAAAAATGGTGTTGAGTTTCCTAAACTGCACGTCTCCACAAGAGACGTGCAGTTGAGGTAGATCAACGCTGCTAGTGGGACTTGGCCCCTGGGGCGTGGTCCCACTAGAAAAGAGGATCGGATCGAATGTCTGAATCTGGACGTGTTTGTGGAGAGGTGCTGAAAATTGAGATTGAGTTGCTTTTCTGTATCTCTGCGTAAAACGCACCCAGATTCAGGACGGTAATCCTATTCTTTTTGCTAATGGAACCTCGGCCTTGGAGGTGACCGCAAATTCCCTCTATTTTGTTTTGCATTTTCTTCAAAATTTGGCAAAAATTCGTTCACAAAAGTTCTTGCACAATTGGTGGATGACGCCGAGTGACCAACCAAGTACCAAATCCCCATTTCTAGTTCTTCAGGCAGGTCTGAATGTTTCCTGGATGTTCAAGTGTCCCTGTCTAGCAGTGGTGCAGCGCAAGATGCTCTCCTTGGTGATAAAGTAGCTGCAAGAATCAGTGGATGAGTCCGCAACTTCAAACTGTTCTTGTTTGGGAGGGTCTTGGTTTTATCGGCAGCAGCCTTCTCTATCGTATGATTCCTTCTAACGATCCACATGCTGGGGGAGAAAACCTGCATAAGGATCAAGAGAGCACGTTCCAAATACTTGTGGAAGTCCGCCGCTGGAGAAGACGAGACCTTCATCTCAAAGGTGGAGTGGGATGTTGTTATATTGCCCCGGGAGCAGGGTGGCTTGGGGATGTTAGATCACAAACGCTAGAATATAGCTTTATTGGCTAAATGGTCAGTCCAACGTATGATGGAGGATGCTAACAAAATGTGGATGTGTTTTGCTTAGTACATCCTACAAAAGGAATGAGATCTGTCACATGGCTCACATGTTTGGCTCTGCATGTTAATGTAGTCATATACTTCAAAGCGTCCGGAGGACCGAACACGCCTTCGGAGGTCTGCAATCAACTCTTGTTTGATAATATACTTATCAAACAAGATAATGGGTCAGTTTTCTCAGTAGATGGGTCTGTGGGCTCCTTTGCGAAAGGGTGGATCAAGCAAGGAATTTCGCAGATCAAAGATCTATGGGATTTTGAGCAAGGCTGCTCGTTATCAACACAAGACATCAGAATCAAGCTCCCAAGACTACGATCGATAGAAGCTAACGTAGTTACGATTATTAGTGCGGTCCCCACACACTGGACCGCCCTGCTGAAGAAGGCACTGCCTAGTAACAAGGACACCTGACTCAGATCTCCGGATGGATCCTGATTATGGAGAGTGGAGGGTCAGAAAGGTACAGTGGGCTTCAGAGTTCAAACCTGGATTGAAAGAATCAGTGGGCGAGGT
This sequence comes from Chara braunii, assembly GCA_003427395.1. NCBI lineage: Eukaryota > Viridiplantae > Streptophyta > Charophyceae > Charales > Characeae > Chara > Chara braunii. The sequence goes on from BFEA01000240.1 coordinate 954,898, forward strand.
ATAGGAATCTTACGACCGGAAGGTGAAAGAGTGGTACAAGAGCTGGAAGACCTCACCGAACTGAGAGCTGATACAGAAAGGCACGAAGAAGTCGCCCACGACCACATTGTTGGGTGAAGTCGAGAAGTTTAAAGTTAAACCTTTTATGTGCGGATGGGACAAAAATCAGACCCAGCTACCTGAGGACACTGCGATGATTAAATATAAACCAGAACAGGAGTGGCACTACAACGAGCCTTGGTTGTTGATCCACCAACTGTAAAAGCAACACGGAGAAATCTAAAAGGTCAAGACGGGAGAGGACTAATGCCGCAATGAGACAAACTGTGGAAGGCACTGAAGAAACTCGCTTCTCAGAAGCAGGCCAGCATGATTTGGCAGCAAGCTCTACAGGTACTTCCGGTGGCTATATGGTTGTCAAGAAAAGGGATGAACATCTCTGAAACCTGCAAGAGATTTGGCCTAGAAAGAGAAACCTCACAACACCTTTGGTTACTCTGTCCACGATATACCTTAGTATGAGAATGGTGGAAGTCCCTTTGGAAGAATATGGAAGAAAGCTCAGTTGAATGGACGGAGGACTGGATCTTATACAACTCAGCTGCCCCGACGACGGGTTACACGGTGGGCTGGGGCTATGTAGCTCTGGTCTGCAGGGGAGTTATCATGGAGGCCATCTAGGCAGCAAGGAATGCGAAGGTAGCCACGGGGCTTGGCCCGCCGTACTCAGGGCATACTCACAGGGGGACCTATAATCCCAAAATCCCAAAAAAAAGGGGAAAAGGCCGGTCACACGGATCTACCAAATTCGCAAATGTACTATTCATTTGCCCATTTGTCAGCAGCCTGGGAAGCCGTGGGGCAAGGGATTTTGCGGTCACCGCTGGGGCCAAGTCCCACTAGCAGCGTTGAGCTACCGCAATGCCTGAATCTGGACGCTGTTGCGGAGATGTGCAGAAATGGTGTTGAGTTTCCTGAACTGCACGTCTCCACAAGAGACGTCCAGATTCAGGCGTTGAGGTAGATCAACGCTGCTAGTGGGGCCGAGTCCCACTAGCAGCGTTGAGCCCCGACTAGCAGTGTTGAGCTACCTCAACGCCTGAATGTGGACTCTTTTGCGGAGATGTGGAGAAATGGTGTTGAGTTTCCTGAACTGCAGGTCTCCACAAACACGTCCAGATTCAGGCGTTGAGGTAGCTGAACGCTGCTAGTGGGACTTGGCCCCTGGGGGGTGGTCCCACTAGCAAAGAGGATTGGATCGAATGTCTGAATCTGGACGTGTTTGTGGAGAGGTGCAGGAAATCGAGATTGAGCTGCTTTTCTTTATCTCCGTGCAAAACGCGCCCAGATTCAGGAGGTTAATCCTATCCTCTTTGCTAGTGGGACCTCGGCCCTGGAGGTGACCTCAAATTCCCTCTATTTTTTTTTTCGCATTTTCTTCAAAAATTGGCAAAAATTCGTTCACAAAAGTTCTTGCACAATTGGTGGCTGGTGGATGGCTCCCTGTGACCAGCCAAGGACCAAATCCCCATTTCTCCAGACGGCCGCGACCTTGTCCCATCTGAAAAGGTCCAGCAGTGTGACCTGGGGCCAAGTCCCACTTACCCGGATCCTCCATTCCCGACCGTAGATCATGAAAATCAACGGCCAGAAATGAAGAATCCGGTCAAGTGGGACTTGGCCCCTGAACCACGCCCAAAACCACAAATCGGCCCTTATCCGCATACTTTGCCGATTTGGGGTCCCCGTGTGAGTATGCCCTCAGACGCATCCTCTGAATCCTATAGCAAATACGCACTCATTGGGTCCAGTAAGTTTTTCCCCTCTTTTTTCTTTTTTTTAAGAAGTCTCGTTGGGTCCAATAAGTTTCCCCCCTTTTTTTTTTTTTTTTTTTAAAAGTCCAATAAGGCTGCAACTGGTTAAGCATACATTATTCCGCCAGTGATGAGTTAACCCGTCCCACTTGCACGGATTAAGAGATTCTGGCCGTTGATCTCTGCCATCTACGGTCAATATCGTTGATCTCTGCCATCTATGGTCAATATCAATATCGCTTTATTCGTGTAAGTGGGACCTAGCCCCCGGCAGGCGTACCCATATGCCGGAAAAATCCGTGTGACTGTCTGACGAATAAAAATAAAAACTAAAAAAATAAAAAATAAATAAAAAGTTGCCGGCGCCAAAAAAAAAAAAAAAAAAAAAAAAAGTTGCCTGTGTGAGTAGGCGGTATTGCATTTTGCGCGCCGCCGAGCACGGTCGCCCCCCATCAATTCACTCGTGGGCGACCGACCGGTCGCTGACGTGCAAACCACTCCACACACACACGCACACACACACTTTCTCTCTGCCTGGTCTGAAACGGCCACTAACGGCCCTCCCCGCGACTTCCAATCCGTACCACGTCAGTTGCTGCTGGAGCCACATCACTCGCCTGCTTCATTGAATGGCTCGCCCGCCCCCCCAAAAGGCACCCACGTGCCAGAGATCATGGATTGGCATTATAGGACGTAGCTGCACCACTCCACGTCCGCCAACAGTTTGAATGCATCTGACAGACCAGATGTCCAAATGCGTTCGATATGTTGGCGTCTGGCCAGTGCTGCAACAACTTTGGTCGCATTATTTATTTTGATTTCTTTCCCCCCTCGAAATTCAAGATTTCATTTCAAAAAAAGGCCTGAAAGGCTGTCCTGTCCAGGGGCCAAGTCCCACTAGCAGCGTTGCGTTGATCTACCTCAACGCCTGAATCTGGGCGTCTTTTGTGGAGACGTGCAGTTCAGGAAACTCAACACCATTTTTGCACATCTCCGCAAAAGCGTCCAGATTCAGGCGTTGAGGTAGCTCAACCCTGCTAGTGGGACTTGGCCCCAGATTTGACAGGTAATTGAATTGGTTGGGCTCAAAGAATTAGCTCAAATACGCAGGTCGCGGTAGGCCAAATTGGGATGGAGGGTGGAGAGTGTCATCGAGCCAGGATAGGCTCGTTGTGTAGATAGTAGTAGTATGGACAGAGGTAGTCGGATTGAGGGCTAGGGTAGGGGTTGGAGGGTACTATTCCTACATTGGAAGTCAGAATGTAATGAGCTCCAAGTCACATGTGAATTGTTGGCCTTAAGATGAGGGTCTGGTAAGGGCCTCTGCCCTGTACCGATGTTTGTACTCAAGCTAAACCGGCTGATGCTGCCGGGATAACTCCGGGTTGAATTGTGAGGTCCCCGGCCTTTTTTTAAAAATTTTTGAAATAAAAAAAAAAAAAAAAAAAAAAAAAAGAATTAGCTCATGGCTTAAAAAAAACTGAGAAAAAAAAAAGATTTCATTTCAATTCCCATTCAACTATGTTCGCATTATGTTCGCATTATAGGACGTAGTTGCACCACTGCGCGGCCCCCAACGTTTTGAATGCATCACGACAGAGATCATGTCCAAATGCGTTCAAAATGTTGGCTCATGGCGAGGACTTCGACTCTGTTCGCATTATTTTTTTTATTCCTTTCTCCCACTCGAAATTCAATAAATTTTTATTTTTTTTTCCAAAGATTTCAATTAATTCACATTCAACTATGTTCGCATTATGTATGGGCGTATGTTGACTTCAGAGGACGGAAAAAGACAAAAAAACGAACATAGACTATATAGCCGGCCAGATACAGCCAAAATGAGGGTGCGAGGTGTTCGGGGGAAGACGGTAGCGAGAGGATGAGAAAGATGCATACTACCAAGAAGATGAGATAGATGAGAGCAGAATACGGCTTACTTAAAAAAAAAAAAAAAAAAAGGTGAATGCATGTAACCATGTTAGTGGGCGTAATACTTGCCCTTCTCTTCTTTTCTTCTCTCGTCTTGCAAAAACCTCCCCGTCTTTCACGTCTCCAATTATCTATCCCGGGCCGAGGTCCCACTAGCAAAAAGGATAGGATCGAGCTCCTGAATCTGGATGTGTTTTACGCGCAGATGCACAAAAGCAGTTCAATCTCGATTTCCTGCACATCTCCACAAACTCGTCCAGATTCAGGCATTCGATCCGATCCTCTTTGCTAGTGGGACCACGCCGCCGCAGTCAGGGCGTACTCACACTGTTATCTATTTTGTATGTATATGACTGCAAGAACGGTCGAAGATGCATGTATCGAACCGCAATATGGTCCACAGACATAACTGAAAAAGTCGTAATGTGAGCGGACTCTCAATCCTATTCGCACGCCGCTTGGTGGGGCCCCGCCGTTGATGAGAAAATAAGGGGGGGAACAACAACAACAACAACAA
>BFEA01000240.1:966000-979646 GCA_003427395.1 Chara braunii
TTTTTTTTTTTTTTTTGAAAATCTGTCGATTTGATATCAGTGAGGTATTTTATGGAGGAGTGCTAAGAGTAAGATCTAGGCAAGGCTTCGCAAAATTTCGACTTTCAAAACAAAAAATTACGATTTTGAAAAAAAAAAGTGCGAAAATAGGATAGAGATTTGATTTTCAGAAAATAATGAATATAGATTTTGAGAATATGACAACCTCCTATTATGCCTAGCAAACGAAATGCTGATAGGCTTCGCAAAATTTTGACTTTCATAAACCATTTTTTTGCGAAATAGAACGGAAATTCGATTTTCAGAAAATAATAAATCCAGTTTCCCAGAATATGACAACCTCTGTTGTTATCCTTATATGCCTAGAAAAACGAGATGCTAACATAAGAAATTTTCAGCTATAAATGCTAATATGAAAATTTTTCATACATTTGTTGCATGAAAACGAAATGCTAATATCAGAAACTTTCAGATAAAACGAAATGCTAATATCCGAAGTTGCGAAAAGAAGATTTTTTTTTTCCAGAGATTTGACGAAGTCCTACTTGATTTACTAATAATCAATCAATCAATCAATCAATCAATCATTCAACAATCAGAAGATCAAGCAAGCTGACTACTGGATTGGGCGGATCCTCTAATTGAGAGGTTCGCTCCGATACCAAACTGTCGCATACCGTAACGGTACGGACCAGAACAAGAACCGACCTCTCTCACATAGTACAAGAAGTGCAGTGGAAAGCTAAAATACCAATGATCCGAACAATCAATGTCGCAATGCAGACCAAACATACATCATCATCATCGTAAGGTGTGAAGGGTCTGGCGCTACACCCAGGGAGAATGCACCAGGTCCAGACCATACGTAGACAAAGAGGAGGGGGATTAGACGAAGAAGAGGGGAAAGATGGGAATGTCGTCAACACCAAGTCTTCGGTACAAGTCTCAAATAATCCCTCGTCCAATGTCTCCATCCTAATGTCGAGTCTGAACCCAAATGTCGTCAAGTCCCAAAGTCACAAATCTCTCTCTCTCCCGTGGTCTGCATATACTGAGAAGTCAGGTAGCGAGAGGGTGAGGGAGAGATGGTGGACTTAGAAGAGGAGGAAGAAAAACTCTCTCACTCTTTTTTTTTTTTCTTTCTCTCTCTCTCTCAGTCCAATACTAACCTGGGAGGTGGCGCCTTGTTGCAGGTACATCCAAGACAAAGCTGGAGCTATGGCGCCACAGGTAAGTCTCCCTAGCCTCTGCCAACCATCTCGCTCTCTCTCTCCAATGCTACAGTAGCTCCTAATAGCGCCCAACGCTGAAGATTACTGCTAATACTACTACTACTACTGCAACGCTCCTCCAGAGTGCTGCTGCCGAATCCTGAAGATTGCCTCCTGCCTCTTGCCTCCTGCACGTGAAGTGCCTGGGTAGTTCCTATGAACTGCCTCGTGCCTACCTGCAGCCTGAAGGGCGGGCCAGTCTTATATAGTGCTGGCCCGTCCAGGAGGCAGCTCTTGCCAATACCAAAACGTGTCAGACCCTGGTGTTGAAGTTCAAACAAGGGTTGTCTTGAAAACAGACCCAAAATGGTCTGTGCTAAAACCCTGGTCTGGTGCCTAAGTTTGAGGGCAGGTCGATCTTATGAGGGCCTGAAAATGACCCTCCGTATCAGGCTGAAAAGACTCAGGGCCTGGAGGGCCCTTTTTAGGCTGAAACGACATAGGGCCTGTAGGCCCTTGTTTTCAGGCTTTTAGGCTGAGAACGTTGGTCGGGCCCTGCACGCCCGTGTGGTTGCGCAATATGCCACAATAGTCGTCTATGGTGAGATCCAGACTCCGCCTCCTCACCACATAGACCTAACCCTTAAACCACCAGTACTTGGCCCATATGTGAGCCAGTGGGCGTTGTCGTTAACACCCCGCAAGTTCCGGAGGCCCGGGGTACTGGACCTAAAAGGCTGACGCCACTAGCCAAAACAATTTTTTTTTTTTTCGCTGGAGGGTCGGCGTGAAACGACGCACATGACATATTCAAGCTCGGCATCGACAACTGGGCCAAGTATTGGGGTTTACGACTTACTTACCTCAACACTTAACTTTAATCACTACCTAAATCGGGGCCTACAACTCTACTTCCCTTCCCCACGCCAGTCACGACATTCCTCTGGACAACTGATGGCCAACCAGTTGTTTAAGGTCTGCCAGCAAGGACCTCAAGAGTTATTTAACGAGGCAAACATGACGTCGTGGCCATTAGATGCAAGTTCCTTCTCAAGCTTTTCCAAACGGGTTTAATGCCCCTCACTGCGTTAGCACTGATTTGGCCGCATGCCAATTACTAGTCTTAGGGCTAGACGGGTTGTTTTACGAGCACCTGCCGCTCATGCCCATGCTCCCTACTCTTGGGTGATACATCTAGCTGCCAAGCATCTACCTAGCAACCAACTCCGTTCATTGTGTCATCTCTGGTTCGTGGCCGTGCCGGTCAGTACCCGTCATTGGGCTAACTGGGTTGTTTTACGAGCACCCGCCGCTCATGCCCACATCCCCTGCTTCACGAGTGATTCATCTAGCTAATGGGTTCAGTCAACAAACATCCTTAACACACAGGACAAGACTCAAAGACTCAAGCAGCAAAGTCAAAGTATGACCAGATTGACATCGGCAGAAATGACTGATTGCTGCAAAGGTCTCCAAGAAAGTTCAGGGAATATATTGAAACAAAATGAAAATGAATTGCATAAAAGACAAGGTCAGGTCAAGAAACACTTCATTAGTCTTGATGTCGCATTTGATGAAGCTCCTTGGTCATAGGTACGTGTGCTGCTCGCCCGTCTCAAGCCTCTTCTTCTTCCGCCCTCACTTCAACTTCAAACCCCAACGTATTTTTTTTCATTATTTTTTTTTGCTCGTCGGCCTTGTCCCTTGCCAGTGGTGCTTCTTTAAGCGGATGTAGCAGGATCCAACTTTGATACCAGTGCTATAATTCTCAAGTCAATCACCCTCAGCCTCACACACACATGCAACGAGCATCCACACAAGTGTTCACACTTGGAACCAATAAACGAGACACAAGAATCACACGAGAGATTGATACACAAAATATATTTATTATACAAGAAAGTGCTCATGTCTCCATAGGTCTCTGCCGCTTACATAGTCTCAGACTCGAACCACGTATGTTACCGACTATAGCTCCCCCTCTCCTTGTCTCTTTTTCTTCCTCTCGCTCTCTCACACTCTCTTCTGCCTTGGATTGCTCAGCCTCACTGTCTCTACCATAGATACACCCGCTCAGATCAGTCTCCAACTTTGGCGGCTATGGCTGCCCAGCTTCCCTATCACTACCCTAACTATGGTTGACGTCGACGCTCCCTTCTTCTTCGTGTACGGTCTTGCCCAAGTCGCTCGGTCACACAAGCAGTAGCAGCGCTTCCGCGACTCCACGAATGAATAACTGATGAGTCGTTGAACTGTAGCAGATAAATATAGGACTTGTCGGGGCTTGTCCTGCTTCAGACCGGTACCGGTCAGCAGTGGCATGTTTGTTGCAATCATTTTGTCGGTCCGGAAACTTTCGGGCTTTCCTAGGAATTGTTGTATTTTTTGTGGATTTGGGTGACTGACTCTAGACTTGGACTTTCCTCTTGGGTACCGGAATATTCTACAACGGCCTGACCTTTCCGTATGTTGCCCCGACTTAGGCCTACGAAGCCCTCAGCTAGCCTAACGGACCTACACTACTTGGACACTGGGACTTGGGACTTCGAAAATTCTAGAACTTTGGGGATTATGGACTTCCAGGTATTTGCAGAATCCTTTCAACGCGCATGACTTTGGTATTGATTGCATCAATCGAGGTAGACTAGGAGGACAACAAAGAGCGACCTCGGACGTGAAAAATCCCTGTGGCTATCGAGTTGAAAGCATGTGGAGATATCATGAATTTTCACTTTTCAACTTTCAAGTTTTGCAACTTTTTCAATTCGTTTTTGTGTATTTTGGTAATTAAGTTTTAGGCAGAGATGGAGCGCAAGGTGGCAGCGCTGCTGGCACGAACGAAAGTCATGTGGGCTGCTGCCGCGAGCACTGCGTTAGCGCCACACGAGGGCGGGCACTGCGCTGGCACGGGGCAACTGGTAAATGCACAAGTGCGAGCGCTGACTTGGCGCGAGCGCAAAGCTGCTATGGGCACTGTTGAGTGAGATGGTGTGAGGCGGATATGGTGGTTGTCTTCCTACATTCCAACGCTTAGCGTACGTGTGGGGACCAGAGGTGCTTGATCGAGCCACGTCACAAGCTGATATGGCAGACGATCTGGATTGTGGGATTTCCACGAGTTCCACATTGAAGCTCCATTGTCGCAGCTGCATTCTTGCATGTGGCATAGAGCATTGGCGGTGTTGGCTACCTCGACGCCGGTGGAGTAGGGTGGAGTTAGCCCTTGGCTAACCAAAGTGTGAGGGTTATCATACGATTGGAGTGTGTAGAGGGAGATCATCAGGGAGCTATTCGTCAACATCATCACAACACTGACCATCATTATCAATAGGGAGGTCATCATCTGAGATGCAACTGTTCTTCATCAGGGAGGTCATCATTAAGGGAGTTGCTCTTCATCAGGCTGTTTCCTTGTTTTATTGTTTGTTCTGTCTCTTGCAGGTTATCATCATCTCAATATTGCTGCTGGGCGGTTATTTTCTTCATCAACATTTTTTTTTCCTACGATGCCATCAACATCACTGGTCAATGAATGTATCATCATCGCCATTATCTTCATCATGCTGCTGTGCGCTCGATAGCACAATGATGTCAATATCTATATCTATATATGTATATCTATCTATCTATCTATATATACATATATATACAGTGTGTCACAGCCCCTCGTTTGTTGTCCTCTTCTCTCTCTCTGCCTACGGTTTTACCGGGCAGTTCTGTTTGTGACGATATATATACATATATATAGATGTATATATATATATCGTCACATATGTCTATATCTATATCTATATCTATATCTATATTGCGCAGTGTGCTGCCGACATCATCGCGCTCTTCTAGGGCGTCGTAAAATCAATCAGTCCGCATGACGCTTCTCGCCATCCTCACGTTGATTGTTGACATCATCATGGTGCGGTGGGTCTTCCTCATCATTGCGCTGCTTCTTCTCACTAACCTATTCGTTAGTCTCTTCATCCTAGAGCACTTCTCGCCGTCATCATCACTTGTCATCTTTATGGAGTTTTCTTTCCTCTTTTCTATAAGATGGTAAGCTGAGGGAGCGCCTTCCTCTGCAAGGGCATCACAAGGCGGGGGGTGATTGCCTCGTAGGGAGCGAGGGCAGATTTTGGGGATTGTACTAATCTGGGGTTGGGATTATATCCCATCGGTGGCAGATTGGGGCAAAGGTTTGATCAAGGCATAAGTTTGGGGGAGTTGTATGCCTTGTAGGGAGAATGGGAGGAGTGGGTCTGACCCTACTTGGGGCTGATGATGAATTCTCTTGATCAGGGCACTTCTGTTCAGCGAAGGCAGTGAAGTGTCAATGTGAAAAGTAGGACTCTGTTGGAGGGGGGGGGGGGGAAGGGGAAAAAAATATTCATTCTCATCACCTTCATCCTCCATCATCATCGTCATCATCATCATCAACTTCTTTAATCTTATTTCCCTGTTCTTTTCTATACTTGAGGTTGTTAAAATCCTCCCCACAAGGTTGCTGACGTGGAGGACATGATAGATTGACTGGGGATAACTCTTCTCTGCAGCGGAAACACAAGGTGGGAAGTGTTTGCCTGTATGGAATGAGGATGGACAAGGGGGACTGTCTAACTGTGGGGCTGGGAAAGATGGAAGGCAAAACATCATCTACTAGCGGAGGCAGAGTAGGATAGAGATAGCTTGAGGTAGGTTTTCCTATTGTTGGGGTTGTAGCAGAGGCAGAGTAGGACAAAGATAGCTTGAGGTAGGCTTTCCTATTGCTGGGGCTGTGAGGAACCGCTCAATAACAGATTGGTTCTGATTACCGAAGGCAGCAAGGGAGATGAGGGGTGGTAAGAGGGGAAAAGAAGAGAGGTGGACAGGGGAGGGTCAATCAACATCAAGTGTCATCATCAGCAACATCATTATCATCATCATCATCAGATTGGTTGTTTGCTCAGGATCCCAGTATTACCAAATTCAAATTTTTAGGTTACATTTATTTTTATTTTTTTCTTTTTTATAAAAACTACATATGCGGGAAATCCCACTTAACGAGGTGATAAGAGCAGCCTCGTTAAGTGGGTCCCGACATTGAAGGCTCCGTCTATTGGTGGGGAGCTACACCTGCTGGAAATCGGGTCCAGCGTCCCTGTTCAAAAACATGTGGCAACTGGAAATCGGATCCAGCGTCCCTTATACAATAATGTAAAAAAAAACCATGTTCAACACAACGCCAATACTTGGAACCCTTCAACACCAGCAGAAGAGAGGAGAAGTTGTAGCAGGGCAAAAGGGGTCGAATGGGATTACATTCTAGTCGAGCTGATTTCCTAATTGAGTTTTTATTGTGTTCTTGCCCTGGTTGAGTAGAAACCAAAACGACGCTGGCCGGTGCTGGGGCATTGCCCTGTAACCTTCATAAGGAGCTTGAGAGGCCTTGGATAAAGATTTGGGGATTGCTGAGGGTGGAAGACAATTACAATACTTGACCAAAGGCTACAATCTGGCCGACGCGGGTCGGCGCTGGGGTGGGTGGCGCTGCCTTGTAACCTAGCTAGGTTGGGGTGTGAGACCGGGTAGAGGCTTGGTTGGAATACAGTATTGACTCGGCAAAGACTGACTCGTTAGTATGGATATATGAGATTAGGGTTAGGGTACTACGTGAGATCGGAGTAGATAAGCATTCTAACAAGTCAGCATCAATCTCTAGCTTATTATCTCATTCCTAAAAAAAAAAGAAAAAAAGGTTTTAGGCTGCAAAATCGAAAGGGGTACTGGAGGACCGACGCACTATCGGGTCTCAAGCCTGAAAATTTGAATTAAGTTTCTCTTCTGAATCAAGTAGATTAGGCGGGAACTTGTGTAGGCAATGTCTCGGAACAACATGTGTACAGTGTTTTCCCCTAGCTAGGAAAAGTTGTAGAAATAGATAGATAGCGAGTGCTTTCACTCAGACTGAGCAGTATGAAGGAGAAGGTTTGTAGCATAGAGCATTCATGCTCTTCGAGCTTAAAACTTTTGTGCTGGACCAATATGGTGATACTGTGATATGTAATCATCAACTACATTATTTATCTGAGTTCAATCCGCTATTTCCGCGTGGCTTGCAAAAAACCAAATGTGTATTCTTTCCTTCCAGCAGAGCATGAGACTCTCTGTATCTACATGAGGATCACCGGTCTCATGTGTCTGGGCAAGTTTTTTTTTTTTTGCGGGGGGGGACAAATACTCCAATTTATTCGTGGGGAGCAACAGGTGTTGGGAACCGGGCCCAATGTCCCATGTAAACTTATTCAAATAATTCGAAATACCAGGGCCATTACCTGACTTCGGCTAAGAACAATTTGAAAACTGTGAAAAAATATCAGAAAGATTTAAGAAAAACGTGGATAACTGCTGACCTATTGCTAGGCTACTCAAGCAGCAATTACTAAGTAGGACAGGAAAGCCACAAAAGTCCTTTGAATGCTCAGAACCCCTGGACTCCTCGACAAAAGACTCTAAAATTCTCTAACATTGTCTAATTCTCTGCCGAGCTCTCTCATGCCTCTTGCCCCCACCCTGCTAGGTTACAGGGTAACACGACTCACCCCAGTTCCGGCCAGTGTCGTCTCGACAACAACCCTTGGTTTTCCCTTGGAATGCCCGACCCAAGGCATCCCCAGATCTCTCTACCAGGCCTCACGCTCCTGCTATCAACAGGTTACAGGGCAACCCCCCAACACCTACCAGCGTCGTTCTGGCATCGAAAAACCGCAGGTCCATGAATATAACAATATCAAAGAAGCCTAAAATGAATTGCAAGGAGTACCCAGAATCCTCAGGCATTCTCAAGAGTTTTTTTTGAGAAAAATTGAGAATTTTTTTTAAAGAAGACCTCCCCCTGCCAGCATTGTTGCCCTGGAACCCGGAACCAGGGGATTAATTGAGCAGGGACGCCCTTTGATGATAGGTCTTTTTTTGAGAAAAATCTGAGAACAACTTGCACCAAGTACTAATGGAAACAGCCTCGAAGGGGCTAATAGAAAAAACATACATCTATACAGTACTAAATTCAAAGGGCCCTTTTGTTTTTGGGAATAACATTCAGATCGAGAATTATCTGCCTTAGCGCCTTTTAGTAGCCCACCCCTACCTGCCTCGCGCCCCCAATTGCTAGGTTACAAAGTGGCTATATCCCAATAATTAGTCTCCACTAGGCCTCACGCCCCCAACTGCTAGGTTACAGAGTGGCACGGCCCACCCCAGAAGATTCCCACCTGCTAGGCTACAGGGCAAAACGACCGCCTCGGCTTTGGTCAGCGTCGACTAAGAACTAGCTTACCAAAGGACACTAGAGTGCCTTCCACCCTCGACAACTCCCCAGATCTCTACCAGGTCTCTTGCCCTTGTACAACTCGAGTGACAGGCCAGTGCGACCAAACCCCAACATCGACCAGCGTCGTTCTGGCCTCGTCCATTAGCAAACCCACGGGGACCCAAGACTACAACAAATACCAGACAAGCCACTAATCAACACCATAACTGTAGTTCCGATCACTCAGCTCCTTCAGATAATGGTTGCAAATATCCCACATAAAATCTCTCTCAACCCTACTCCGGCAAGTCTTACTACGATGAAGCCACAATCTTCACCGCTGTTATACCCTGTTTCCACCCTGCAGGCTAGCCCCATCGCCGCAGAGCGCATTATCCCCCACCATCACAACTACCTCAACCCCCTGCCACCAACGTCAGCTTATAAAGAATTTTTTAATCAGAAAATTCAAAGAAAGCAGATGCTCGTTTCAACGCATTGAATTCCCTCAAAAAGAAGGGAAGGGTTGAAATGTTGTCCAATATCTTGGAAAATCTTCTAGTTTGCGTATTAATAAGAGTATGTCATCCCATGGGAAGGTATTTGTCTGTTAGTGTCTGACACAGTGCATAGTTGTCAAGATGGAAATTTCCAAAGAGAGCATTATTTAGGAAGCATGGTTCCAAACTTATGGTCTGGGAATGAGTAAATTTAATTTTGTTTTTTTAATGTTTTATTTATTTATTTATTTATTTATTTATTTATTTATGAACAAGGCTCCAATCTATTTATGGGGAGCAACACGTGCTGGGAACCGGGCCCAACGTCCCATATGGAAATCTACATAGAATTTTGAAAGTTTTAAGGTACCGGGGCCATTACTCGGTTGTGGCTAAGAAAAATTTGAGCTACTTAGAAAATTACTACGACGAACTTCAGAAAACGACTCAGAACCCCCCCTCAATCCTCTTTACCTCACTCCGGTAAGACTTACTGCAGCCGAGTCACCATCTCCGCTGCTGCTGTACCCTATTTTCATCCTACGAGCTAGCCCCCTCACTAGTAGGACGCCTGATATCCAACCATCTACTTATCCCGCTCACCTCTTTTTTTGAGAAAATACCTCCCCCTGCCAGCATTGATTGCCCCGGAAACCAGGGGATTAACTGAGCAGGGACGCCCTTTGATGATAGGTAAAATTTGGAAAATATGGAAAAACATGCAACCCCTGGAACAATCATCCCAAAAGATCCAGCCTCCATCATCGAAAAGAAAAACCTCAAGTTGTTCCAGGTGGAGTTAGTAGCAAGTGGCCGGTACCCGCCAAGATACTTGGTGCCAATCACATCCACCCCAACTCCCTCCATCCCAGTCTCATCGTCCTTCCTAACTCCGTCCTCGTAAAGAATTCCAGAGGACCGCTTCTCAGCAGGGGTGAGCACCATCATCACCTGAAGTTCCTTAACCCCATAAGAACTCCAGTCTCCATCCTCAAAGGAGTGAATAAGCGCTACCTAACGCTGATCGCGCCAGAGCTCGCCCTCATCAGCCAGTACCCATCAGGCAACCTAAACTACCCAACACCAATAGCATCTGATAAGAGCGCCCCCTAGTCGGTACCCGTCAAGCAACCCTATTCCATCCCCCTCTCCGTCCTTGCAAATAATCATTCCATGCCCCTTCCACCTACTTCAAAACAGATCCCCCAAAACCATACAAGATGCTTCACTTGACTATCCCATTAGGCCCTTGTTAAAACTCTTACGAAACTCTGACGAAAGAATATGACAAGTTTAGGAAAACAAGCAACCCCAGAAACATACAACCCGAACAATCTTGCCTCCATCATCGAAAGGAAAAACCTCATTCGTCCTCACAAACTTCGTCCTCGTAAAGAGTCCAGAGAACCTCCTCTTAGCAGGGGGCCGACACCATCATCACCCTGAAATTCCTTGCCCCCACAAGAATTCCAGTCTTCGTCCTCAAGGGGCTGAAAGAACACTACCCAACGCCAATCGCGCCAAAGCTCACCCTCATCAGCCGGTACCCATTGGACAGCCTAAACTACCCAACGCCAATCGCATCTGATAAGAGCTCCCCCTAGCCGGTACCCGTTAAAAAACCCTATTCCATCCCCGCTCCGTCCTTGCGAAAAATCATTTGATGCCCTTTGCCCCCTACTTCAAAACAAATCCCCCAAGACCCTATAAGATACTTCACTCGACCACCCCATGGGCCCCCTGTTCAAAATTCTGAGGAAACTCCAACGAAAAGAAATAGGTCAAATTTTTAAAATCAACATATCTTGACACAAAAACCGTAGGAATTCAATTGCAAAAGTAAAAACTAGATATATTCAATTATGAAAAAAAATACGGATTTAGGTTTAGGTATAAAAAAATGATTTACAAAGTAGATTCTCGAACCTTCACTAGAACCTGAAAATTTTGGAACGAAGTTGTAAGGCTTTCAGATTTTCAGAAAATTATGATTTATTTAGTATATGTAATTAGGGATCGAACTCGAATTTATTTGTGATATGTAAGTACGAAATCAAGTAAAGTCTATTGTTACGAATTAACAGGACCTGTACGAAAAATCGGATGATAAAAGTAAGCAACAATTTTAAGGTCGTACTTCAGATCAGCTTACTAGAAAAACGAAATTAAGCCATCCATCACATCAGGCAGCCTGAAAACGGAGTTAAGAAACAATGAATCAGCACATAGAATCTAATAGGGCACCCCGAAACAACGATTAAGCAGTGCAAAAGTGCTGACGAACTTCGTTTATGTGCTGTCACGGGTTGACATGGTGGAGGAAGGGGAGGCTGTCGGGGCAATTACAATAGTCTTCATGAGATCTTGGGCATGGTAGTGGCCCTGCTCCTATGCTCCTGCACGAATCTAGTGGAGGTCGGTTGGACAGTGCAGGCAGAAAGTGAGGAGCATCTTCTCATGTGGAGTGAGAGGTTAAAGTTGGAGCGTCAAAAAGAGCTGTCGGTTTCAAACGTTCGTTTGAGCTGGTTCAACAGTGAAAGACACGGAAGCAGGTAGCGGTGCAATTCGTCATCATCATCAGGGTGGTGTTCGTCATAACCATCATCATCATTAGGGTACTGCTCGTTATCATCATCAAGGTGTAGGTCTTCACTCCAGGGGTGTTGTTCGTTACTCATCGTCGTATTACCATCATCAATAGTTCACCATCATAGAGCGCGGTTGGCGAAGTTCATTATCATAGGGCGCTGCTTATCTTTATCAGTATCATCATTATCATCATCATCATTAGGTTATTATCAAAGGTGCTCGTCATCAGCACCGTCATCATCCTGTTGTCATCACAGGGCGAAGTGTATCATCATCATCATCATCATCATCATCATCGTCATCATCATCATCATCATCATCATCATCATCATCATTATCATCATCATCATCATCATCATCATCATCAGCATCAACATCATCATCATCATCAACATCATCATTATCATCATTGTCATCATTATCATCATTATCATCATCTTTTTGTAATCATAGGGGCGGGGTTGTTGGTGTTGCTCTTTAGCATGATCAGCAACATTCTGTCTCATTCTCATCACTACCATCATCATCATCATCATCATCATCATTATCAGTTTGTCATCATTAGATGTTTGCTCTTTAAGGCATTGTTTGCTGTTCACATCAGCAGGTGAGTTGGTCGTCACCATCATCCTAATCATCATTATTTTTAGGGTGCTTTTCGTCGTCATCAGCAAAATAAAATAAAAAAAAACTCATCTACCTTTCATCATCATGACTTTCAAAAATTTCCGATTGGATTGTTCCCGGAGGGTTAAACGGTACGAAGGGGGAGAGGGGAGCTCTACCTGGCAGGGGCATCATAAAGCGGGGGGTGAATGTCTCAGAGAAGGTAGGGGCGGAGTAGGGGGTTGCCCCATTCTGGGGCAGGGGCTGGGGTGCGGGTCAATATCAGTCCCGACGGAGGCAGACATGGGCAAGGGGCCGAGGGGGCATGCTTTAGGTGGGAACTGTGTGCTTCTGGGGAAAGGGGTGTAGAGGGTTGGGCCGAGGGAGAGTGGGTGACTCACCTCGACGGAGGCAGTGTAGGGCTGAGGGGGGAGGGGTAGGGGGAGGGAGGGGCGATCTTTCTTGAATAAGTCTATCATCTAGACTAAGTTTACTATTTCTTTTCATTTGGTTTGCCGCTCGAGGAGGTTGTGGGAATAGGTGCTATCTGACAATTCATCTGTGATCCTGCGAAGGGTGGTTGAAAATTCGGTGGCCCTCAAAGACCGATGCTGGAGCAACGCTGACCGGAGCCGGAGCCAGGTGGCGCAACTCTGTAGTGGGGGTGTGAGGCCTGGTAGAGAGCTCTGGGGGGCTGTGTGCGGGGGCAGTCTCAGTGGTTATCGGGGGTTGTACTGGCCGGTGCTGGAGCAACGCGGTGCAACTCTGTAACCTAACCTGATGGGAGCATGAGGCCTGGAAGAGCTTCGGTTCGTGCTGAAAACAGTCATGCTGGTGGTGGTCGTAGGTGGATTGAACAGGTTTCACCTATCTGATTTGTCGGTGGTTCCCATGAATTTCTTAGGACTCTAGGGACTCTTAGCAACCCATCCTAGGCGGTTTTGAAGCGGTTATACTCAGTGATCTGCGGCTGTTCGATGCCGGAAGGACGCTGGCCGGTGCTGGGGTGTTGCCCTGCAACGTGCTGATGCAGGAGCGTGAGGCCTGGTAGAGAGATCTGGGGATGCTTTGGGGTGGGCATCCCAAGGGACAGCCAAGGTTTGCTGCTGGGACAATGCTGGTCGGAGCTGGGGCGAGTTGTGTTGCCTTGTAACCCAGCAGGGTGGGGGCGTGAGGCCTGGAAGAGCTCAGCAGGGAGTAAGACTGTGTTGGAAAGTCTTAGAAGGGCTTGTTAGGAATCCTGAGGGATGTGAGCATTCATAGGACCTCTGTGGCAGCCTACTGCATGAGTAGTTCTTTTATAGGTCATTAGATATTCACAGACTGATCTCAGCCGAAGCCGGGTAATGGCTCCGGTATCTCAAATGATCTCAAATGTTCTCAAATGTTCTCAAATGTTCTTAATGATCTGTACAATTTGATATGGGACGCTGGGCCCGGTTCCTGACAAAAAAAAAAAAA
>BFEA01000240.1:991790-1001964 GCA_003427395.1 Chara braunii
GAGAGAGAGAGAGAGTTTCTGTGTTTCAGAACTTCGGGAAAAAAAAAACACAGTGTCTGTGACTCTGTCACTCTACTTTCTGTGCTGATCTGTGATGTGTGAGACTAATGTGTGTTTCTGCTGTGTGTGTCCGTTGTGTGTGCATGAAGCTGTTGGTTGGAACCGGTTACAGCGACCACTTGCCGCGGCCGGTTCCAGCAATGGATCAACAGAGACTGATTGCCCTGATTGTTTCATGCAACCGGTTCCCTTGACTGTTTCGTGCAACCGGTTGCTGGAACCGGTTGCCTTGACTGTTTCATGCTACCGGCTGCTGCGAAC
Source organism: Chara braunii (assembly GCA_003427395.1). Lineage (NCBI taxonomy): Eukaryota > Viridiplantae > Streptophyta > Charophyceae > Charales > Characeae > Chara > Chara braunii. Next base: position 992,112 of record BFEA01000240.1, read on the forward strand.
GGTTGCCTTTACTGTTTTATGCAACGGGTTGCTGGAACCGGTTGCCTTGACTGTTTGATGCAACCGGTTCATGCAACCGGATGCAGCAACCGGTTGCTGCAACCGGTTTCAGCAAAGAGGTGCTGCACCAGTTGCATGGACCGGTTGCTTTAACCGGTTACTGCGATCGGTTCCAACAATCGTTTGCTGCAACCAGTTCGAGCAACCACTTGCAGCAAGCACTTGCTGCAACCGGTCGGAGCAACCGGTCCCAGCAACCCTGCCCTGCTTGCCCACCCCAAACCCGTGCACCCCCTTTACCCCCCCCCCCCCCCCCAGGCCCAAAACACGACTATTCCAAAAATTTTAAAGACCACAGATTTGGAGAGCTCTCGGGGAGCACAAACTAGCCCCGCTGAAAAAAAATAATAATAATAAAAAATTGACCGGTTTTTGGACTTGCCCGGGTCACCTGGGCGACTAGGTCCGACCCGCCCGGGCCCGCTTGCACGGCTGGGCACCCGGGCCCGTGCGGGTCTGGTAGCCCAGATTCATAGTATAAAATGGACGTAGCAGTGGGCATGTATTTCGATCTGAAGCATGCCATATGTACGTGGGCGTCTATATCGAATCGAAAAAATTCATAAGGTGATTTATGCATAAACTATAGTCGTCTTGTGCATGGCGATCGACAGCCACGTGGATGGGTAGTACGTGTAGACTCAGTCCAGCGCACAAGAACGCTACACCATTACGGAGGACCCGGGTGGGCAGGGTATATCAGCCACGTGTCTAACCGTGGTCGTTCCGTAAGGGTGTAGGAGGTGAAGACAAATTTAAAAGCAGAAAGACACAACCATAGTGATGAGTGAATCATAAGCCAATTCTGTAAGACATAGCCACGGACAATGCTTATTGAAAGATATGAATCCTGGATCCCCGCCAACAAGTACAGAAATAGAGAATAGAATGGATTCAGCCGTGAGTGAGCATCCAGCGTAACGTTCGGGAAAGCAACACATCCGGTCGCAACTTCACTTGGTGATGACGCGGATTCCAGTCCATTCAAAAGAAGATGATTAAAAAACGTGGGCGTATGGGTACAGACCCCTTAGATGCCCCAACCCACCCGATCCGTAACCCAATGCGGAGATGCCATGGGAGAACGAGAATCGGACACACGCAGCCCCACGGTAGAAAATACTCAGGGGGAAGGTGTATACTGACCAAGAGAGGATGACGAAAGCAATGTATGACGATCGACTTCTACAACGAATATCACGACATGTGCGACAAGTGGCAGCACCATCCAACATAGTATCTCCTCCTTGTGCCGACTTGATGGCCAGCATCTATGTGGAGGGATATTATGTACAGAGGCGAATTTATGCACAAGTCACAAAGCTATGACCATAGAGAGTCCCGAGGAGGGCGATAATTCTCGCAAAAGATCTAGAGCAAGAGAGGTGTCACAGACATCTCGAGAACATTTCAATCAATCAAAACAATGCATATACCATCTATGATATGCGCAGAGAATACGTACGGCAAAAGCAGAGAATATCCCACACCGAAACATTATTCAAGGCAAAGAAAGCACATATTACACAAAACAGTACACGTCCTCTTCATCGAAAACTACCGCCACAATTAGCCATTAGAGCTGAAGCATCATCTTCCCATCCTCATTTCGAGAGAAATACACAAACACTCAACACGACGTGATGACTTGGATAGATGCGAATGCAAACTGACTGGCTGCATCCCCAAAGGCAGTTCCACGTAGTATGGGAAGCTAGCCACGGCAGCCAAAGCAGGGAGGGTAGTGGCGATCCCTGAAGCGCTTTTCTGCCGCTAGCCACTAGTACACGGCTTCATCAGAGGGAACACCTGCTTCTTCGTCACACATGTTTCGGGAGTCATGGCGATGATGGCGGCGGCAGTGCCTGCAGGAGATGCAAAAAAACAGGAAAGGAAAGAAACGCTAGCAGGGTGATGAATGCGAGCAAAACATATGCTGAGACCTCAATGGCAATCCCCCACCTCTCATGTGCATCCTCTCTATTTAGCGCCATCAAGCCCAACCCCATTAATTTGTGTGCAACCCAGCGCAGCAGTTTGAACAGGAAGAAGTACCACACAATCATACCCTCAGCGTGCAAGCGTGGCGCGCGAAGATTGCGCAAAGGTGAGGCATGCGTGAAGTTGAGCCAATGAAGGTGTAGCGCACTATACCGGGCCCAACAAAAACACTCGCAATCGTATGGAGAGGAAGGCGCAAAAGCTTACACCACATCTTCCTCGTCGTTGATCGTACGATCCAGCAACTCCTGATCCACCTGGTAGTCTATGTCGAGCTGAACGACGTGGCACCGACATCCCCGGAAATGTCACTATCACCTTCCACCCGAGCTTCTGACAACCGGAGTTCCTGCCACCGCTGCCACCGCTCGGCTCATAATTCGAAAACAGCCAAACGAACAGCGCGCGCATCAAAAAAAGATACCGGGGATATTCCTATTGCTAAAATAGTGCCCCACCATCGTCATTCTTTGAGGAATACTTTGCGCGGGCAGCCATACTATCGAAATATCGCCGGGCGGGAGATCATGAACTCATTCACAAAAAAGGGGAGGAACAAAAAAGGGAAAAACGAACAGACAGAAGGAAAAGGACAAGAAAAACAAGAAAAGAAAAAGGAAAAAAGAAGAAAGAAAAAGAAAAAGAAAAAGAAAAAGAAAAAGAAAAAGAAACAAGGAGAAACAGGAGAGGAAAGAAAGGGAAAAAGGATCCAACCAAATCATATATACAAAAAAAATGTATCCCGAAACTCCGCCTTCGTAGACCCGTAGGAGGAGGGAACACAGGACACCAGAGACTCCAATGACAAGGCATACAGAGCAATGGGATGATCCTACGCCCCAAACCCGGGACGGTGCTCCGGGCTTCAGTCACACGCGTTGGGCTTGAAACATCAGTAGCGGCCCCATGAGTACCGAGGGGCGGTTCTTCTCTGGGTCCATAGGTGCCAGAATACAGTGGCACTGATAAACCATGCGTGTCTACCGATGGAAGGTATGACAGCAGAGGCTTTTGAAAAAAGGAAAGAAAGTACACCTCAACCAAAGAGTAGAAAAATTACAATTATCTGTTACCAATGCAAAATGAACCTCTCTCATATAATTGGTAGTGGGGGCGTCCTTGGCCCAGTTTTGAGGTGAGCGCGAGTTGCACGCACAATCGAACTCAGGCTGTGTTGTGGCTTAAACCGTTTCGGCGGCTTACCACCCATATGTAGATTTCAATATCAAATACTAGATCCGTCCGGCCTGCAGACAAACCATCAGAGAGCAACACATGTGCGGAATTCCCTTGCTGTGAAGTTTGCCTAAGTAAGAAGACAACAAACCTACTTACCAACCCTCGTCCTTCCTTTTTTTTTTTTTTTTTTTTTTTTTTTTTTTTTTTTTTTTTTTTTTTAAGCTAGAAAATCTCTTTTTCGAAAGAAACCGGGAAACGGGCCCAGCCTACCAACCCTCGTCCTATCCTTATCCACTCATCATTTATTTATCTTATTCATTTATTTATTCACTTATTATATCTCAATGACTTACCACATGTCTCCTCCGCTTTCTTCTCTCCGGCTCAATCTCTCTCTCCTTTGATCTTCTGTTATTCGTGTGCGTGCGTGCGTGTGTGTGTGTGTGTGTGTGTGTGTGTGTGTGTGTCACAGTGTGTGTGTGTGTGTGTGTGTGTGCGTGTGTGTGTGTGTGTGTGTGTGTGTGTGTGTGTGTGAGAGAGAGAGAGAGAAATGAAGTGGCCGCATGTGCGTAGCCATAGAGGTGCGCTGAAAACATGCACCCTACCGGTAGAGGCATATGGAAAATTTTGGTTCTGGTACTGAATGTCTATCCGGTTGGGGCATATTTGAACTTTGGAACAGGTACCGGTTGGGGCATAACAAAACTGTTTCAGGCCCAGCCGACGCCGGGATTTTATTGGAGATCGTGGTCAGAGGGGCACGACAGGCCCGGACAGGGTAAGTCGGTCGTCGGAGGGGTGCAACGCAAAATAATGGAAATTACAGGGGCGTCAGACAAAGTTTCCCCTTTTTTTTTGGGGTCTTCTTGATCTTTATTGTGCCTGTAAGAATCCTTTTCTATTTTATTTTTCCCTTTAAAATGCTCCGATCTATGTGTGGGGAGCAGCACATTCTCGCAACTGGGCCCAGCGTTCTGAATATTTAGGTTTGTGTTCTTTTTTTTTTTTTTTTGTGTGTGTGTGTGTGTGTGTTCTTTATGTGGGACGCTGGACCCGGTTCCCAACAGGTGGACCTCCCCACCAATAGAGATCAGCACCATCGCAACTGAAGGGTTTCGGAATCCCACTATTGGGGGATGCTTATATCATCGCCAATAGTGGAGACCCGAATGATGTTTCTTTTTCTTTCTTCCTCTTTTTCAAACAAATGGAATCTGAACTTATAATGAGTCATGGCCTTCTTGTTTTGCCAAGTCAAAAGGCTTAATTTGGCTGAAGGGATTGAACTGGCTCTGTTTATGTCCTTTTTGGGGCATCCAACGGTCAGTTCCGGGCTGTTCCAGCAGGGCAATCAATGCCAACTGTATCTATGATCATCCAGTATCATCCAGTATCATCCAGTGGTGGTGTCCCACTAGCAGAGAGGATTGGATTTGACCTCTGAATCTGGACGTGCTTACAGTGCTTATGCATAAGTGCAGAAAATGGCTATTGATCGGCTTTTGTGCATGTCTGCTCACTCTGCTTGAAACCCGTCCACATTCAGGCGTTTAATCCAATCCTCTTTACTACCGTCAACCCCGAATACAACGCACGGTCATAATCATTATAGCTGTATTTAGACAGAAAGATACCCCAAATACAGCAATAATGACCGTACGTACCATGTATTCGGGGGAATAAGGTAGTAGAACCTTGCTCCAGGAAATCTGTCTCCAGGGCGTTGCAGGCAGTCACAAAAACAGTTTGAAATTACACTTCAGGCATTCCCCCGACAATAACACACCCCCACGCAACCCTACCTGACCTGAAAGCTAGCTTGTATACATTGCCCCAAGTGCAATTTGAAACTCTGTGTTTGCCCAAAGTGTATTTCAAACTCTTTTTGTGACTCCCGCGTAGTTTCCCGGTTTCTTCTTCTTCTTCTTTTATCCTCACCGAATGAGGAGACTGGTGCAGTTCATGTCGTGTACTGAGCCTTAGGCAATACACCCATTTAAAGCCCTTTTTCCCAAGAAGAGAGAAATAACGAATGTCACGTACATCTCTTCAGCACCAATCAGGGTTATACTCACACCAAAAGGCTCTCCGGGATGTACCCTTCAAAAAAAAAAAAAAAAAAAACAGGGAACCACGCCCCTTCGTCTTTATCAAAGGCCACATACGTGCAGTACAAATTGAGGACATATTCACACCAAGACTCTCTGGGATGCATCTGACTGCAAATACGCCCGGATTCGGTCCGAAAGACCTAGTTTGAGTATGACCCCAGCCAGTCAATAATGGATTTTTACTGCCTTGGCTGCCTGAGCACCTTGCCCTCCCATCCAAAAAAAAATAAAATAAAATAAAATAAAATGATGGTATTGGACAGGAACAGAGCTTGTGTCCCTTTTCCTTTTTGTTTCCCCCAATCTGGTATTCATTCATGGTTATGGGGCATTATGATGACTCAGAGGGGATTGTTCTTTTTTTTTGTTCAAATAATGGTAGTACAACACCATACATGATGATTATGGGGCATTATGATGAGGGAATTTTTTGTTTTGTTCAAATAATGGTAGTACTATACCATACATGATGATTATGGGGCATTATGATCAGGCTCAGATTTCTCACAAATTCTCAGCATGGACATATTACCAGTGGAGCCTGCCCTGAGCTCTTGACCCAGGCTTGAGTCAAGCTCCCTGCCTTAGTTGCATATTGCCACTATTTATTTATTTATTTATTTATTTTTTATCGGGTAGGATTTTCTAATTGCCTTTGTTTTCTTTTGTGCTTTTTTCTTTTTCAATTGAACATTGCTCCAAATTGAATCTCCTTGTGGGGAGCAACACGTGCTGCGAACAAGGGCAGAGTCCCTTTTGAAATTTTGTAAAGAACGATTCAGATACGGGGGCCATTACCCGGCTTCGGATGACAACTTTTGAGGAATTTACCGAATTCATTTTTTTAAAAAGGTGCATGGTCACCGTCACTGACTATGCATGTCCTCAGCAACCCCAGCACGCGGTTCCTCCTGACTTGCGCCTCAAACGGGATCCGCACAGGCCCAACAGATGGCTTCCGGCGGTGGCTGGTTTTGGTGAATGGGTCTATTGGGAAGACCTGAATCAGGTAGGACAGCCACTGGGCTGGTTTCAGAAAGGGAGGAGTGATTTCCATAAGACTCCCCGCACACCTGCGGACTGGCTTCCCCCCCAATCACCTTCTCCCCAGGTGCAGGGACAACCTCAGCCCATAAATCAAGCTGGGAAGACATCACAATGATCACACAGCAGCCCAAACAGACAGGTCCAGGTGGCAGCCTCCAAGACACAAACAAGTAGCACAAAAAAAGGAGATATACGGGGAGGACAGTGCAATGGGGCTGGGAAATCTGAGTTGGCACAGGCAGGGGCAGGGGTCAGTAATGGGAAAAATCGGAGACACAAAGGTTTGGCTACCCCCCATCCAGCAACGTGGAGAGGTCCCTGCGCAGCACTGCTTGTTCCACCTTTGCTGCGTCCATTTGTTGAGTCGTGCGTCCAGGAGCCACTCTCGCTTAGCTCACCGGCCCTTCAGCTCCCCGCAGATATTCACCGGCTCCAACAGGTAATTGTATATGTTCTTCATGGTCACTTCCTGGAGTACCATGGTCTTCTTATGCATCCTCGGGAGCGGCCATTCCCACTCCCCCGGCGGGTTCCATGTCAGGTCATTCAGCCTGGAAGCCACTCGAAATGGCAGGTATTGTCCTATGGCCTTCTTCCGTCCTTCACACACCGCTACTGTCTCCACCAGGGCTCATGCAATCCTTTTCGTGGCGTGCCCTCGCTGTGTACTTGCGTCTTGCAGTGGCTCCCCCATTCCTTCCCATCCCAAGCCCGGCCTCATTTGCCACTCGGTAATCATCAATATCGACATCATCATCATCATCAATAGTATAATACTTTTCTGGTTTGCTGGACTCTGGTAGTATCTTGCCTTTGTCCTTATCTGGGGCATTGGCGCTCAGAGATGGTAGAAATCGGACTGATGTCAACAGAGTTGCTCTGTTCTGTGCCCCTGGTTTGCCGATGCCAGAACGACGCTGGCCGGAGCTGGGGAGTTGCCCTGTAACCTGCAAATAGCAGGAGTGTGAGGCCTCGTAGAGAGATCTGGGTGTTGCCGAGGGAGGAAGGCAATTCAGTGGCGAATTTGGGGGGGCTGCGAGGCGGCGAGAAGAGTGCAGCAATGGGTGATGTTAGTTAGGATGATATTGTTTCTGGGTGACTTCGTTCCAGTGTAAGGAAGGCTAGGTGTTGCTCTAGGTTTTGGAGGCCAGAATAGGGGGTATTGCATAATTCGTATTCATCATCAACAGTACAGCCGGTATCATTTTCATTAATCAGAATCATTGTGTCTGGTACGGTGTCTCCTGGCAGACTGTGAGGACCCCGGCCTCAATATTATCATTTGAAATATCAGCCTTGGGCACTGGGCCCTTTAATTAAAAAAAAAATAATAATAAAAAAAAAAAGTTTCGCCCAGTAAAACCTGTTCAACCCTGTAGAGCCTCTCAGGTGCCGTTCTTCCCTTGAGATAAACCCACTGTCCCGCTGCTATGTCATCCTTTGTTAGCATCTCAACTCACTGAGGGGGGAAAGCCTCTCTCAATTCTTTAACCCGTTGCCCCCTCCTCATCCGTCCCTGCATGTGGCGTGCCAACTTCTGTGCCTGAACGAACTTCTGAAGCCCTGTGTTCTGCAACTCTTTTCTTTTCGGCCATTAACGGGCTTTGGGGTACCTTCTTTTTAGAAGGCGGGTAATGCATGGAATCAGTGGCTGCTGAGGCCTCCCCACTTCAAAGTATTTTTGTTTTCTTGGAATTTTCGGAATGTTTCTTTGTTTTTCTTCAAGGTCTATGAATTTACGTAGGTATTACGTACGCCTTAGCGAGCGCGCTAGGAATTTTGTTCGGCAGTTGGGAACTCCGGAATTTACGTGTCGTTTCTTGTACACGAGTGTTACCAAATCCGCCTTGGAAAGCTCGATGAACTTTCTGAAGGAATCTGAATAGGCGTAGGATTTTTGCGACTCTAATTCCGCTCGCAAATATTGGTTATGAGATTTTCAATCTTGAACTAGTTTTAGAGCTGGATTGGATGGAGAATAACTGTTTTACTGCCTTTTTGTTTCGTGTCAGCGCCATGCATGCAAGCTTCCCCCGCCTCCCGCTGTATCCCAAACCATCTTCACCCTTCTCTCCTTCTCGTCTTCTTCCCTTTACCCCTAACTGTTTTCCATCCCCTTTTCCTTCGCGCTTCTTTCTCCCTCTCTTCATCTGAATCTTGGTCCCGATCCGCACCGCTCTTCGGCCCCTCTCCTTTTTCCGCCTTCATCCCCGTACAGGAAGTCCCTGCCGATCCCCTCTCAGAGCCTTCAAGGCAGCAAATGACAATGTGTAAGGAGGATTAACCCCCTCACACTGTGATCTGATTGGCTGCGAAGAACTCACACGGATCGATATGGCTTTCTCGAGGCAAATAATCATATCCCCCTCCTCCCTCTTTGAACCCTTCTCCTTCCCTCTCTCCCGTCTTGTACTTCCCCCTTCGCAACTATAAAATCCGCAAGTACATCTGAAAAACTCTCTCTCAAACCATCTGCCAGATTCAGGGAAGTAGTGGCTAGATGATGTGCTAACTACCATTTCGTCAAAATGAACATTTTTAAAATTTTGAATGAAATTGAAACTGAGTAATTTTACCCAAACAAGTCAAAATTTTTGGCTCCTGAGGATCCGATGTTCTTAAAATGCTCGACCCCCTGTATGTATCTGGTCTCGAGTGAAATCCGCATACATCCAAAGGGTTCGACGTGTTAAGAATGCTGGACCTTCATAAGCCAAAAAATTGGACATGTTTTTAACCAAATTATTGGGTTTCAATTTCGTTCAAAAAATAGAAAATGTTCATTTGGACGAAATGGTAGTTCAAGTAGGAAGCCATCCCCCGAGTGGCTCAAGAAGCCAGGACCTTTCCACTAATGGAGGATCTATCCTCCACACGCCAAGTCAAACTGGACAAACACAAGTAGGAAGCCTGCCTGCAAGTGTCCCGGGAGTCCAGAGCCTGCCACCCTATGTAGCACCCTTGGCCGCGGCCGCCGCCTGCTAGGCCACGGTCGCGCCACGCCCAGGCGGGGGGGCGCGCTCAAAATCGGCGCGCACGCCCGGCCTGCGCACGTCGGCCGCTATCGGCCTGTACCAAAAAAAAAAAAATCAAAATTTTGGGGGGGTGTTTTTTTTATGTATGACAAAAATAATAATAAAAAAAAAAAATCGATTGATTGATTGTTTTTTTATCGATTGATTGATTGTTTTTTTATCGACTGATTGATCGACTGATTGATCGACTGATTGATTGATTGATTGATTGATTGATTGATTGATTGTTTGATTGATTGATTGATTGATTGATTGATTGATTGATTGATTGATTGATTGATTAATTGACTGACTGATTCATTCATTCATTCATTCATTGGTGGGGGAGGGGTCCTCCCTCCCCTCCCCCAGGACACACACACACACACACACACACACACACACACACACACACACACACACACACACACACACACACAC
>BFEA01000240.1:1007463-1013529 GCA_003427395.1 Chara braunii
TCGGCGACCGTCGTTTCGTTTCAGCCTTCGAAAAGGTCGGAGGCCCACCGGGAGCCCGTTATTTTTCCCACGCGCCAAAGATATTAGTGGTTTAAGTGCATTCTTGGATGTGTTATGAGTATGCAAGGAGCTACATTTCACTGCTTAATCAATTCATTTATAAATAGTATACAAAATAATGTACTATTTTAAGAAATAACATGTTTTATGTATTCTTATAATGGACGTTGGACATGACTCCCAGCACATGATGCTCCTGATGGATAGATTGGAGCTTTAAACCACCAATACTTGACCCAGCTATCAGCCTGGGAAAAAAATAAAGTAGAAATATTTCTAGTCGGAATGAATTTGGGCACTCCTGTAGTAGCTCGTAGGTTTCCCTAAAATTGTGGCTTGTTAACTGGCATAACCTTTTTTCTTTTTTTTTAATACTGGCACAACTTAAGGAAGTATTGGGTTCAACAAAGAAAAGAAAAGGAAAAAAAAACTATTTAGGGATGCAAAGCTGCGGGACCTGGCAGATTGGCTGATTAACCAGTTTCGACAGCAATACCCACACCACACAGAAATCCTTTGGGACGAGGCGTATGTACAACTATTTGCAATGATGGATGGAAGCCCCTGTTTGAAACAGGTGTTGGAACTGGGCCCGTCGGAAGGCGCCAGTTGGCAGTTTGTCTTATACAAGGTCATGTGTATTGTTCAACAACAGTTCCACCCCCTTGCGGAAGAGGCCGACACACACTTCCCCGCCCCGAACACGGAGGCAGCTGCACAATCACAGATTGATCAACCACCGCAAGCAGATCAGGCCCCCCCCACCCCCGATCAAACAAAACAGGAGGGGAAGGTGAGAGAAGGGTTATTAAAAAAATCTAAATTATGCCACATGATTGAAAATGGCCTCTATAGTGGAGGTCTCCCAAAGGGCGATAAGGTGTTGACCATCCCCATCCGAAAAAAAATCAACAAGTGGGAACTGAGGTGCTCACCGGCATATCCAGTGGATCCATATACTTCTTCATATGGGGGGAAAAACTATGCATGGGTGGCACCTGCAGAGGGAAGGGCTTATGCGCATCGAAGAAGTCAGGAACTTCATTGCTAGCTGAATTATTATTGAATTAAATCTTAAATAATTAAAGAAAATACTTGAAAATTAGCTAAAGATTGAGATACTCTTTCAGTTCTTAATCTTTCTTGTTAAACATCTACCAATGGTATTTTGAGGCCTTCGGCCTAACCCTATCCCGATGGGGGGGAGGCAAAGTGCTGTCGTAATTTCGAAAAAAAAATCTCATAATTTAAATTATTAATTCTTTTTTTATAAATATATTGAAAGCGATTAGGGAAATTAATTATAAATACGTTAGAAATTTGTTTCTTTAAGCGACTTTCCTCTTGTTTCATTTGGCTTTAGTTCTGGGTAGGTAGCATTCGTCTAGGGACAACAGTCCCGAACCCCATCCCAACGGGGGGAGGCGAAACGCTGCCGAAATTTTAGTAAAATCCCCAAAATTTTATTTCTTCCCCTAAAAAGTATCAAACTCGGCGGGCTTATATAAGTATTGATCTTTAATATATATAAACTAAGAAAGAAATTTTATCTTAACTAAATACTTTTTTTTAAATTTATAATATATATATATATATATATATATATATATATATCGTCAAATAGAACTGCCCGGTAAACCGTAGGCAGAGTATATATATATACAAAAGAATTCCCTGGAAGGAGAAGGGAAAGAGACGTTGCGGTTACCTGGTTTCAGGTGAACCGACTAGCTTGTTCACGAAGGCGTGAGGCAAGGGACGTGAATTTTCAGTTATTAATCTACACCTTCCGCTTGCTGCGTTCTCTCTAGCCGCCAGTTGAATGTGGCCGCGGGTGCAAGTAGAGGTCTATGGGGCTACCATTGACTGGGACTTAGAGCCCCCTGAACTCATAGAGGGGGATCTGGTCGAACTCACGATTACCGGACGCAGCATTCGACACGCTGACGGCCAGTTTGCGTGGAGGTCCATAATCCTGTCCGAGGACGTGTGGCTTTGGATGTACAGAGAGCACCGGCCGGGACAAGGAGTGGGGGTAGTGAGAGCCTACTTATATTTGGGACCGGGTGCGGTCAGGGAGGCCGTGGTGGGCCTCGCGACGACAGGGACTAGTGACGCAGTTAGCAGGGCGCTATGCTACCTAGGGGAAGAGGTAGCTGTTTTCCGAGCGGAGGACGCGAGCGACCCGTTGACCCTATTTCATGGACGCCCTCCTCTTGATATCACGGGCGAGCTGGTGGTAGCACCGGACGGGTTTTTCCCGTACAGTGTTAGGAGCCTGCGGGCGATAGTTCCGACATTCGTAGTAGAGAGCGTCTTTGGAGGTATTGGTGGAGTGGTCGAGACATACCTGGCCTATCAGGATCTCAAGATCCTGGCGAGAAGGCCTGCCGACCTAGACTACATCTATTATTCGCTTGCGACCGGTGGGCCTCGTTGGGGAGACAAGAGGGTTCAGCTTATAGAGCTGATCCGCTCGATAAACGACAAGTGGCCCCAGCCTTCGTGCGTTTGGGATTGGCTAGACCGTGAGCTCCGAGCAGGCCCCGAGTACGTGACTTGCATCGGGCGGCTCTTCTCAGACGACTGGGGGAGCTGGTGGAGTGAGGACGCCGGGCGACCTCTGATATACGGCCATCAGTTGACGGAATACTACCAGGCCATAGGACAGGCGCCATACCGCGTCGAGGACGAGTTTGACGACGAGGGTTGGGAGCGAGAGGACGACGAGGAGCTGTGGGAGCCAGACTGGGTCGGCCCAGAGAGTGAGGTTGACGAGGAGGAGATTGACGTTACAGACGCCCATTTTCCCAGGATAGGAGTGGCGGTCCGGGCGTAGGAGGTAGAGGAGCGCACCAGGGCGACGGATGAGTGAGCCTGGCTACTGAACCTATTCGACCATACTGGACCTGAGTGCGAGAGTTGTCAGAAGGGTTAGCAACGTCGAGAGATGGGATGTATCGGTGGGAGTAGAGTGATGCTGACCGAGAGTAGGAGAAGAAATGAGGAGTGATTCAGCGGCCTGGTTAGCTTATGTTTCCTCACGAGAGTCCGAATCGTATAGTGTGAGGAAGTTTGTGGGACCCAGAGAGACGGCGATTGGATACGACATACCACTTCCCATGGCGTTAGAAGAGGCAGGGCGTGTACCGATACGATACTTGGGAACGTGGCTCGCTGAGGAACTTTTCCTATGGACAGTGATATTACGAGACGAACGACCCGAGAGGACTCATGATCTAGAAGGTGTCGGACATCTAATAACGGAAAGAACACACAATTTAGAGATAGGGTTAACGCTCGCAGGGGCGAGCAGGAGTTGGTGGAGAACCGAGTTGTTGGCCAGAGTGATCGTTAATCAGCAATTGGCGAGACTCTCTGGAGGGAGGACGAGTAGAGGCTGCTTGGTATACGGTCCACCACATCCGACCCTCTACCCGAGAAAGGATTGGCGATTCGGAGTTCCTACCTTCGTGATAGGGCAGACCTATGGGAGCGTGGATCGTTTGAGGAGAGCAGTGGATCACACATTTTACGCGCTCTGGAAGGGCTTAGCGCCCCGCTTCAAGGAAGTATACTACGTCATTTGTGTGAGGTGGGGGCCGCCCAGTAGAGAGACGTTTGACGACATCATAGATGTTACGAGCTGGGTGGACTATCTGAGGCCTATCGATCTGATTAGGTACTGCAGGAGACGGGCAGAGATCGATTACGCGGGGCTAGAGGACGCGAGATTTCTCTTCGAGGTCGCAGCTTAGGGAATGCCGGGAAGGACGGCCACGGTGATGCGTGTAGAAGAGCAACTGGTAAGCACAGGATACACTGTGACAGTACTTCTCCGAGCGTACGTAGACGAGGACTTGACGGCGAGTGAGTGCAGACAACGAGCTAGGGATTTGATCCACGACCGTAGAGCTGATGTACTGGCGCAAGTGACCTTCCAGACCTCGATTTCCTATGATGTGATGATATGGTCTCATGGTTATATGCGCGCGGAGCACTACCACGATGAGACGGTAGCGGAGGCTAGAGCGAGCGTGAGAAGGTGAGCTGGAGAAAGATGTGAACTGAGTATGGAAGAGGAGAGTGAGGCAGTCGGAAGAGTGAGAAAGCGCGTTAAAGAACCACTCTTGAACCAGGTAAAGAAGTTGGGGGACAAGTTAAGGGAGATCTGGWCGTGTCAAGACGAGGGCAAGTTGCGAAGAGTTGAACTCGTGACGAGAGAGTTAGAGAGTCTGTTCAGGGAAGAAAGAGAGATTATCCAGGCGTGGAGATCAGACTTTCTGGAAAGGGTAAAGGCTAGAAGCGTGTCACGCGAAGAAACTAGTAAACGATCTGTCGAGAGCGAGACAACGGAAGACAAAGTAACGCAGGGGAGTAGCGACAGGACATGAGCGGGACTGCACTACACACGACGGATTGGTACTCATTACATGTGGTAGGGAGACTTGACGGACCATTAGTGTTAGTGATCATAGAACTCCAGCTCCATACCAGACTGTGCATAGTTGAGGAGGCAGAGTGTTTCCGTCGTGCCCTGCGTGAGGCAAGGGGGACAGGACTTTGGATTGGAATAGAAGGAGGACGGAGGATAAAATACATACTCCGAGTAACACCCTTCGAAGGGCGGTCTCGGATAAGGGCATGGTACGAGACGACCAGAGAGGCTGAGAGGTTGAAGATAAGCGAAGCCAGGAAAGCTGGAGAGATAGGGAGGGTTGTAACAGATGGTGCAATACTCAGGGTGTTAGCCGCTCACAACAGGTACTGGAAGGAAACGATAAAGACTTTAGAGGCGATAGACGAAAGAGGAGATAATGAGGACTTTGAGACATTTTATGACATATTGGAGCAGTCGGCGATGAGGTTACAAGTCGTTATAGCACTAACTTACCTCAGCTGTTAAACAGATGACCTCGTAACCGTTGAGGAGGAAAGGTAGTGGAAATAGGAATTGGAAGCTCTTGGAAGGATAAAGGAAGCTAGAAAGGTCGATGGGCGACATTGGGCAACAGTAGGAGGGCCTTTAGCGGGCTAACCGATTCAGACAGGGCTAGAAGAACTAGCAAGGACGGAGCGAGACGCTCGAGAACTCTTGAGGAGCGTTGATCAGGAGACATTGGCTAGGTTTGGGATTGCAATCTCTCTCAAGAATAGAGGTCCTGTCGCGGGCGTACTGTGGATCCGGACAGGCACTACCTTGTTGACCGATCACGAAGGAGAGGATACTTAGACACAGGGATTCTCGGAACGGGGTACTGGGGGTGGTAATCAAGGCAGTTGAGAGCTAAGATTGGAGGCGGACGCGAGTCGTGACAAAGAAACGGGTCCCGGCTGCCGCGACTGTCACAGGTCCGGGCAGCAGCGACTGTCATAGGGTCGGGCTGTAACAGTTGGCTAGAATACCTGACTGCATCTTCAGGCGGTCCAATGGAACCCGACACGATGGGCCTACTACCGACCACGGGCGAAGTGGAAGAGGAGTACAGGGCATCGCCCGATCGAGCACTGAGGGATCTGAAGGAGCGAATTAGGCAAGAAGCACCGTTGAGATGGGTTGACCAAACCAATGATGGAGGGCCCGACATGAGAGGCGAACCAATTGCGACAGAGCCGCAGGAGGCTCTAAAGACGGGTACCTCGAGCGGGCGACGAGAAGCGACGAGGCGCCGCTCCCCCGAGTACGAGCGGAGGGACACCATAGCGGACAGGTACAGAGACAACTAGAGAGAGAATTTGAGGGATTCCTATTGGAGGGACAGAGATAGAGACAGGGCGCCGCCCAGGCTAGTCTTCGACCCCCAGACAGGGGAGTCACATCCGCTCCCTTACGAGAGCAAGGACCGCTATATTATTACGCACAAGGTCTCAGAGCCTCCTACCTTCAGGGGCTATGGTATCACAGAATATCTGGAGAAGTGGGAGCTTCACGCCAGCCGGAGTCAGTGGTCGGAGGAAGAGATTATAGAGAACTTCCTATTTAATGTGGACCCAAGTCTCGGTAGG
>BFEA01000240.1:1015019-1028766 GCA_003427395.1 Chara braunii
CTTCGATGAAGGAGAATGTCGAAGCAAGGAGAATAAAGACGAGTAAAGGAATGGAGTCGGTCAGGAGTCAGAGCATCAAGATAATTTTTGAGGGGGATATCGAGACCACACCCATAAGGGTGGTAGCCACCAAGTCGGCAAGAGGGTCTACATCGAAGAGGACTGACACGGATTACGTGATGACGGAGAAGGACGGGCAGCAGGTCGATGGAGAGGAGGTTATCCTTTCGCCGCGGAAGAGGGGAGTGAAGAAGTTCTTAATGAAGAGTTCGCTGGACGAGATTGACACGGTTGAGCCACTGAGGCGGGCCCTTCGGCAACCAATGCAGTGTTCTATTCTGGAGTACCTGGCGGCATCGAAGCCGGCTCGTGATGAATTACAGATGATCACGCAGAAGACTCGCATACCTCTATTAGATGAGGGTCAGGGGGCCCCTAAAGCGGAACCTTCTTCAGTAGCAGTAACGGGGGGGACTGCTAGAGCGGATCGCATGGCGACAGTTCTTCTCGATGGGATGGAAGGTGTGCCTCCAGACAAGTTCTATATACTTGGTAGCGGGACCGTAGAGACGATTATAAACGATGGAGCGATACTCGATGCTGTGATTGACAACGGCAGTGAGGCTGTCATCATAGACGAGGATCTGGCAGTACAAGTTGGACTGGGCCTCGATAGGTCATACCTATTCGAGATAGAGACGGCTGATGGGAGAAAGCAACAAATCACTGGGGTTTGTCACAAAGCAGCCATAGAAGTCCAAGGGGTACGTGTGACCCTGCCTGTCTTTGCAGTCAAGAACTGCAGCTCCGACTTGCTCTTGGGTCGAACGTGGCTGAGCCACGTGCATGCGGTGATGATAGAGCGACCTGATGAGAGTCAAACATTGTCTATTAGGAAGTTAAACGGGACGCGGGTGATGATTGAGACAGTGGAGCCTCGGGACCCGAGGAACAGAGCAGCTCTCGCTGTGGGTGCGGGACCCAGTGATCCGATTAAGTCGTTACCTATCTCCGGCCGCGCGGTGCGATTTCGCGAGAAGAGATATGGACCACTGCTCACAGAGGAAGAAGGTCGGATCGTAGAGGTGGAAGATTTAGGAAGCCGGCTAATAGTGGACGGCAACTCGTACCCGAAGGAAAAAGATGAGGAATTTGGCGGTGTGGTATCCGTGTCTTTTTTAAGGGCACGGCGCCCTATGGGGGGCTACCCAAGCGACACAAGCGAGTAACTCAAAAAGTCAAGCCATCGGCGGTGGGCCGCGAGCGATCGGCACTGGAAGGGGTATCAGAAGAAGAGATCGCAAAACAAATCAAAGAAAGAAAGAAAAAGGAGCCACAACGCCTAACGGAAGAGAGAATAGCAGGGATGGACATCGGAGATGGAAATCTGACCCCACAGGAGCGAGGACGTGTGATAGAAATTATGAGGACATGTGATAAGGCAATAGCTTTCAGCGACGCGGAACGCGGTAGGATTGACCCTCGATACGCTAAGCCAGCAAGAATTTACACGATACCACATGTTCCCTGGAACGACGCGGGATGGAAGTACGCTCAGAAGGAAAAGGAAGAAGTTATCGCTTTCCTGAAAGAAAGGATGGTTTCCCACGTTGTGGAGCCGTCTGATAGCGCTTATGCAAATCGATGGTTCTTCCTACGAAAACCGAATGGCAAGATCCGATGGATCCAGGACCTTCAGAAGGTCAACGCGGTGACGATACGAGACGTGGGCTCCGTGCCACACGCCGATTAACTGGCAGAAGGCGCCGCAGGTAGGTCGATTTATTCCGTCTGTGATCTGTTCTAAGGCTATGATGAGGTACCACTTGACCCTAGAGACAGGCACCTAACGGCTATGCATACGCCATTGGGACTAATACAGATGATGGTTGTCCCTATGGGTTGGACTAATGGGGTAGCCGTTTTTCAGAGAGTCATGGTAGCCGTCCTCAAGCACTTCATCCCTGATAAGGTTGAAGTTTTTCTGGATGATTTTCCTATAAAAGGGCCAGTAGACAGGAATGAGACAGAGGTTGTACCTGGAGTTAGAATATTCGTCGAACAGCACCTAACAGATATTTGTGCGGTACTCGAGCAGCTGGATGATGCGAATTTAACAGTCAGCGGAACAAAGAGCCGATGGGCCGTCTCGACTATTTAGATCTTGGGCTTTATATGTGACTCGAGAGGACGCCGAGCGGATCCGGCGAAGTTAGACAAACTTCTGAACTGGCCCTCACCGTTACATAGCCTAACCGAGGTCCGACAGTTTCTAGGAGTGGTTGGTTACTGGCGTATATTCATACGGGGGTATGCGGAGAAGGCTGAGCCGTTGAGGTTACTCCTTCGAAAGACTGAAAAATTCTACTGGGATTCATCACAGGAACTCGCAATGCAAGAACTTAAAGACGAATTTAAGGAGGGAGGACGCGTGTTGGGCGTGCCATTCTTTGACGATGAGATCGAGAGACCCTTCATAGTATCCACGGACGCTGGACCATGTTCAGTGGGTGGTTTGCTGTCTCAGAAGGACGCTGGAGGGAAGGAAAGACCGTTAAGATTTGAGAGTATGACACTTAATACGGCTGAGCGTAACTACAGTCAATTCAAGAAGGAAGTGTTAGCGGTTCTCCGGTGTTTAGACACGTTCAGACACTATATCTATGGACGACGGTTCATCTTGAGAGTAGACCCCACCGCGGTTGCCTCTGTCCTCCAGAAGGACTTTAGTCTGACGGACCCGACCATCGCCCGATAGATAATACGGATTCGGCTATACGATTACACGGTTGAGAGAGTATCTGGTACTAAAAATGTTGTGGCAGATGGACTTTCACGCATCCCTCTCGAGCATCCGATAGTAGCTGGGGCTCTGACGATGGCAGAGCCAAGGCGCGCCGAGAGATTTCTAGTTAATCTTTACGAGGGCAAGTACCGAATGATCGGACTACACCTGACGGGAGAGGAGAGTCAAGATTCAGAAATCCGGAGGCAAGCAGCCCAGTACTGCCTTAGAGCGGACCACCTTTTCCGAAGGCCAGTAGGGTCGGGAATGCCCTTACGAGTAGTCTGTGATCCTGAGGAGAGACAGATGATAGTTGCGGAACTTCACGACGGGGTAGTCGGAGGATACATGGGAGTTAAAGGAACCTACGAAAAGATACGTCGGCTGTACTGGTGGGAAGGACAGTATAAGGACGTCGAGAGGTACTGTATGACATGCTAAGAGTGCTAGAAGAGAGCTCTTGTGAAATACAAAGAGCCGCTTCATCCATCCTATCCGACCAGACCAGAAGAGAAGGTACACATCGATCTAGTGAAAATGCCGAGAGGGGTAGGCAATATGAACTACGTCGTGAACATACGAGACGATTTCACTGGGTTCGTGGACGGTAGACCTATCAGGAGTAAGGCGGCAAAGGAAGTAAAGAACTTTGTCCTAGAGTACTTATCTAGGTATGGTTGTGTCGGCAAGATAGTGATGGACAGAGGGGCGGAATTCCTAGCCGACGAGGTCCAGAGCGTGTTTAGGAGAGCCGGTGCGAGAGTTTCGATAGCCACCGCCTATCACCCACAGTCGAACTCCCCAGTAGAGAGGGGACACCAGACTCTGATAGCGTCACTATCCAAGTGGTGCAAGGGTAAGGACAGTGATTGGCCACGATATTTTCGTTACGCAATATGGGCGGACAACGTCACGGTCCGGGCTAGTACCGGATACCCACCGTATACCTTGTGGTTTAGGCGACCTTGTCCGCTTCCCATAGAGTTTCACGTCGACAGCTGGACAACCGTCGACTGGGCAGAGGAGATGTCCAGAGAGGAACTCTTAGTTGTCCGAACAAGACGGATAGCCTACGGGTTGGAAGACAACCTCATGACAGCAGCCGATCGTCTGGCGGCGGAAAGGAACAAGGGAAAAAAGAGATGGGATAAGAACGTCCGAATCAGGAAAGAGACGGTGAGCGTAGGACATATGGTCCTTCTCTACGACGTGGCAGTGGAGAGGACTTGGACCGGAAAGTTTGCCAATAGATGGATGGGACCTTACAGAGTGGCTGAGGCACTTGACTAGGGTGCATATATGATAGCAGAACTAGACGGATCTAAGTGGAAGGACCCAGTGGCGGGGGCTAGGTTAAAGCTGTTTAGGCCCAGGCCCCCGCCCGCCTTATCAAGTACCAGCCTGAAAGGGAAAGGAAAAGCCGTAAAGGTGGATGGAGCCCCCTTGAGGCAATTCGAGGCAGGAGAGAGTTCCAAGAAAAGGAAAAGAATAGAGAAGAGAAAGGTCAAAGGGGTAGCTTTAGCAAGAAAGAAGAGATGATTATTCGTGCTCAAGCGAGCTAGACGGAGAGTTCGCGTTAGACGTACTGGCGGGTCGACACCCTTCTCGGGGCAAAGACAGAAGAAAAAGAGGATCGTGCCGGGATAAAAAACGAGAAGAAACAGGAGAGTCAAGAAACATCTTCTTAGCCCCAGGACTCATAACAAACTGAAACATAAGACAATAAAACGCCGACGTGGGCGTCCTTTACGGGCTATCACCCTGAAGCTCGTTCGCTTCGTCTGACATAAGTTGCTAGGGGCTCGACGGGGGCGTCGAGAAGTGGTCCGGGCTAACTGTCAGGCGGCCACAAGCAGTGCGCCGCCTGAGATCCGCAGTTTTGGGACTTAGGCTCAGGGACAAATCCGTGTTTTGATGGTAGTCTCGTATGACCAGGCAGCAAAAATTAGGGGAACTCAGGGCACCCCTGATTTTGGGCGCACTTAGCCTTATGAGTAACCCTCAGAGATGGCGAGATGGGTGGCCGCACTCGGCATGTCTAGGGACTGTCATTTCTGACCGTTCAGAGGGTTAGACCCGGATTGGCCTGCCGCGGAGAGGCATCAAGGGAGTTGACCTCGCCGCAACGTTTTTGCAGCATACGACCGGGCGAAAGGGGGCCTCAAATTTTTGTCTATTTTAGTACCGTAATTAAAGATGGGAAGAGGGATTAAGACCAATAGGGGAGAAGGGAAAAACATAATATCCCTTAATTTCTCTATTTTTCACAGCATTTAATTCAAGGGAGAATACCCTTGTTATTTTATTTTCCCGACAATTAAGTTAAAAACATAGAAAAAGATTAAAAATGGTAAAAGAGAAAAGAAACAAAAGGAATTCGACCATTTATTTAAATTTTCTCGGAATTTAATTTTGGGGAACTTACARTTAATTTATTATTTTCGACAATAGAATTAAGGAAAGGGAAGAATGATGAAAAACGATGGAAGTGACGGGAACCCATGACCATTGGGAGATTGGCCTAATTTCGCCTCGATCACCCGTCGTTAGCTCTGACCCCGGATTGAACATTTTCCCCGGATTTTGACGGTGTTCAAATACTGCCGATGGCCGAGGTTCCCTGCGTTGCTTTCGCTGGTTTGCTTGATTACTAATACTGCCGATTGTTGGGACGTTCTGAGAGCGGGAGACGCATGGACAGGTGCTACCTTGGGTCGACTATGGTGTTTGGTTCGATACGGATATGAGGCTTGTTACGGAGTGGCTACGTCCTACGACTGTCTCTTATACACATCTAGATGTGTATAAGAGACAGGTGCTACCTTGGGTCGACCATGGTGTTTGGTTCGATACGGATATGAGGCTTGTTACGGAGTGGCTACGTCCTACGATGTCTGATGTGCTTCAGGTACGGAAAGGGCTTGGCGACACCGGTTTTACTACGGTGACTTATTTTCAGGTTTGAGACAATTGCGGTGACTTATTCTCAGGACCGGGGCCACTATGACAGTTATTCCAAGTTTGGGACCTAGGCGACAGTTTGTTTTCAGGTCCGGAGACGTTGCGGCGTCCTATATCAGGTTCGGGACAGGTACGAAATTATCGAGGCATGGTTGTACGGGTTTGGCGTCCGCGTGGCACAGCAGCCCGGTATTGGATATCGGGTTTGATCATCTGGTCCGGAGCCTCTACGGTGTATCAATCCAGGCCGGGAACCGCTGGGACAATTTATTTCAGGTTCGGTTTGAGACCGGCAACGACATGGGGCGAGCCATGACAATTCTAGGCTCGGTGCAGACCGAACTGGTTCGGGACTGGTATGGAGTGGCAAAGTTGGTCAGAGAACAAGGCGGACTTTTTTTGCTATTGGTACTGCAATGGTCTGACGTGATATAGATAACCCATGCGATTGTTTGTTGGGTCACCGAACGGCTGTGAGTCTTGGGTAGCTTGGTCCCGCTGTTTCGGCGATAATGCGGACCGAATTTAACAACCCGTGCCCCTGTGCTCGTGAACCCGAGCGTGTGGTCTGCGGCAGCCAAGGGCCAGTGTACCAGGGCCACATCGTAGGGAGATACAGGCGGGGCCGGCAATCCGAAGGCAGGGTGGACTCGACACGCCAGAGGATATAGGAGAAAGACCCGATACAGAGAGGGGGAGTGCGCCAGGTGTACCCAGCCCGGGATCGCGTCTGAAGGAGAGAAGGTCAACGAGCCGCAGGGGATAGCGTGCSCGGCGTACACCTCAGCCAGCACAGCGCGTTTAAGCAAGGGGGAAAGACACGCCASGGAGGCRGCAGYGWGAGAGATTGAGACAGATGAGACGGGGGCAGTCTCTGGCGGCATGCGAGGTGTACCCCGTCCACGTCGCAGATACGGACGAAGTCAACGGGGATCTCTGAGAGATTGGACGAAGGGGACTGAGATCGGTGAGCATGGCACGCGCTGCCCATACTGAACCGACTAGCTGAAGGGTGTCGCTCTATCRCATCGTGGAATGTGAGGAGAGAGRAAGGGGAGAGAGACAACGGTTTTTCGGTGTGCCCAGATTACAGGCAAACTCGGTTACCCAGAAGACATCGCAGGTGATATCTGAGGTAAGGAGAACTTCGCCCGAGAGTGCGTGGGGGACAACAGTTTGAATACTGGAAAACGAATCTGCCGCCAATGCTGACCAAATACATGGTGAGAATTAGTGCTGAACTGCCGTTTCAGCACTCTGCTCACATGGAGGAATTGGGAGATTGAGTCTGTCCGCTAAGGCGGGGTGAATACAGTGAATTATCAGGCTTGAGATGCCCACTCGAATTCTCGCAGTTCTGAAGCATTGAATCTGCCCGCTAAGGCGGGCCGCTAAGGCGGGGTGAATACAGTGATTTATCAGGCTTGAAATATCCACTCGACTTCTCGCAATTCTGAAGTATTGAATCAGCCCGCTAAGGCGGGGTAAATACAGTAATTTATCAGACTTGAAATACCCACTCGATTTCTCGCAATTTTGAACTGTTGAATCAGTCCGCTAAGGCGGGGTGAATACAGTGAATTATCAGGCTTGAGATGCCCACTCGAATTCTCGCAGTTCTGAAGTATTGAAACTGCCCGCTAAGGCGGNCACTCGAATTCTCGCAGTTCTGAAGTATTGAAACTGCCCGCTAAGGCGGGGTGAATACAGTGATTTATCAGGCTTGAAATGCCCACTCGAATCCCAGCAAATTTTGGAGTATTGAGTCTGCCCGCTAAGGCGGGGTGAGTATTGCGAGTAATCTGTCTTGAAATGCTCACTTGATCTCCCGTAGTTTTGGAGTATTGAATCTGGCCACTAAAGCGGAGTGTGTTTAGCGAGGCATCAGGGTCAAAACGCAACTTGCTTTCACTTAAATACTGAACATTGATCTGCCCATGGCGGGCTCGGAACGCCCGCTTCACATTTGACTAAGCTTTGGGCATTGAAACTGCCGYTGGAGACTCGACGTGTACTGCTGATCTTCTGTCGAAGTCTGTTCATTGCTAGGTCYTYTAGTGCGGTCCGRGTAAAGCRTTGCGATGGGCTCGGCGTGCCAGCTTGATCRTTCTTGAGTATTTGCAGATTAATCYAGCYGCGAACTGGGGCGAATGCACGYTGGACGAGGGCTTGAACAACCGCTAGAGCGATCTCAAACTTCTGGGGTCARATCTGATCGCAAAGCARAGTCAAATTCTTGCTGAACCAGTAATCRATAGGTCATCGCAGAAATMAAAACTCCCTCACCGCCGCRTCAGAACGAGGGTGAGCGACTTAGGGTCRTGCCTTGCCTAGCAGGGTTCAGACGACGGAAGGATCTATCGRAACGGGAAAGTGGGGATCCGCGAGAGAGTGTGAAGGGAGAGGGAGAGAGAAAGCCACATACGTGGAGAGAGAAAGAGATAGTMTGCGCGCAGAGAGATAGTGCGCAACGAAGGGGGGGGGGAGRACGAGACAGAACAGACAAGAGAGAAAACAGCGAGAGAAGGAAGAGGAGAGAAGAGAGAAGAGAAGAGGGAGAACATTGGAAGAGACAGAGAGAACAGCGCAAGGGAGAACAGCGCGAGAGAGAAAGAAGAAAAATAGTAAAAGAGCTGTCGAGATTCATTGTTGTGCGAACCTGCTGGTCTACCGGTTGGTCATTGAAACTCAATGCTGCTTGAACCGGTCGATTTATCGTTTCTCTATTGAAGGTAATTGCGGTTTGTACCGGCCAATTTGCTGGTTGACTATTGAAACTCATAGCTGTCTGAAACAACTGTTTTGTCGTTTGACTAATGAGACTCATTATTGTCTGAACCTGTTGATTTACCAGCTGGCTGATCGAAACAGTTGGCGGGGAGAAGTTGTAAAATAAAGAAGAAAGAGAATAGAAAAACAGGTAGCGTGACAGGGTGTCTCCTACCTAGATCCCTGTTGCTCGTTGAGGACCTCGGAAGCGGGCACGGCGAGTGACAGGCGCTGTTGCCCCTGGCTTCAACGAGCGGTAGGCGACCCCTCCCCGGGTTTCCTCACACCGGTGTACCCAGTCACACACACCCAACACACGCGTCGACGTAGCCACCACACAATATACAACTGCACTGTAGGATACTACGCTAGTCATATGGAAACACAAACCAAACACGAGCCGACCCAGCACATGCCCCGAGTCCTGGGCATGCGGGAGTGGCAATCTGGATACCGCCAGACTCGCGCTTCGAGGCCGTCTATTGGGAAACAGATAAGGAGGAAGGGAGGTGGGCCATGATGCTAGGAATGTTGGAATTGGAGGTGGTCTGCGTCCTCTCGATATATGCACCCAACTGCATAAGAGAAAGGAGGAGTTTTTTTTTTAAAATCAAACAGATCCCCCCGTCCGGCATCCCCATAATCCTTGTCGGGGACTTTAATGCCGCGCCGGATCGGTGGCTCGACCACTGGAAGGTTACCCCCTCCACTGTGCACAATGCGGAATAGGACGAAGGGCTTCTGACCGAGCTATGCGAATCTTTGGAGCTTTTCGACACATTTAGGAGGGTGCACCCCACTGAGAGGACTTTCACCCGCATAAGGGACAATAGTCCAGACAGACTCTCTAAATCACGCATTGACCTGATTCTCGCCTCATAAGAGTTGGCTGGGGGATTAACGGCACCAGAGATCCTACCCCTTAGCCCATTCCCTGGTTTGGATCAGAAAATGTGCATTGTTGTGTTCACCTTTCGCAGGCGGCCGGATAAGGGGCCCGGGTTTTGTGAACTCAATGCTTCCCTACTCCGGTTCTACTCTTTCCATGCTTACCTATCTCAAGTCTGGCAATACTGAAAGGAGCGGAGACCGGATCTTGATTCTCATATTAACTGGTTTAATAATGATTTTTTTCTCATCGCAAAAAAATGCCAGGAATTCTCTAAATGTGTGACCGCTCAACGTTTTCATCCGTTATTTGAAATTTTGCAGCAACTTTGCGACCTAGAACAACAAGAGATTTTGTATGCACAGGATCAAAGTGACCCTACACTCCAGTCATAGATAAGGGGCCTCAAAACCCAGCTGCTACAACATGCACATTACAGATGGCAAGGGACTAGAATACGAGGACGACTTACAAAACACACAACTGAAGGAATAATGAATTTCCGCTTCTTCAACTTAGCCAAAATACATTGTCAAGCAAAACACACCATGATCGCCAGACGAACTGGAGGGGATGTCAGCCTTGACTACGGCCCGCTGTATGAAGATTACACATGATTTTTTCAAAGATCTGTTCTCATCCCATATTGACATCACAGATAGTGGGACACGCCATAGATTGATAGATGACTTTCTAGCCCCTATGGCAAAAGAGCTCTCGCAAGTATAACGTGATCAACTGGAGACCCCCCTCTCCAAACAAGAAATTTAGACCGGACTCTCGCAGATGGAAGAGGAAAAAACGCCTGGAATGGACGGTCTCCCTAAAGAGTTTTGAGAAACCTTGTGGGATTTCATGAGTGCAGACCTGATGGAGTATTACGCTGAAGTTTGGAGGGGCGCAAAAATGGGCAAGCTAGTAGGGCAAGGAGTGTTGTCCCTACTGTATAAAAAGGGGGATAAGTTAGACATTAGGAATTACCGTTTCATCACATTACTCACAATCGTCTACAAGATGTTAGCCAAGGCCTTGACCAATAGGATGATCCTAGTACTGGAGGACATTATCCACCCCTCCCAGATTGGGTTTATGCAGAATAGGAACATACAGGAGAACATTTTGTTGGTCTATGAAGTACTATAGTTGGCCAGACACTCTCGACAAAATGCCACGATCATCTTCATAGATTTCAAGAAGGCTTATGATCACGTAGATTGAGTTTTTCTGGAAAAATGTAGGGAGAAGATGAATTTTGGATCACACTTTAGAGGATGGGTTAGAATTCTCCACCAAAACGCAACCACGCTCATACAGATTAACGGGACACTTGCGCCCCCGATTCGGTTGGAGCGGTCAGTGCATGAGGCGGACCCTATCGCCGCCTTTTTATTTTTTATCATAATGGAAGCCCTGGTGGCAAACATGTGTGCTAATAAAGACATCACTCGGATCCGAGTTTCGCACATCTCCAAGGATGCTGTCCCGATATGCTCCCTTTTCGCCAACGATCTGACGATTATGGTCGACGCAACCACACAGAATATGGAGGAGATTCACCACATGATGGCCAAATTTACACAGATCTCCGATATGAAGATAAATTGGTGGAGCAAAACACAAGGATGGTGAATTCACTACCGAGGAGGCCGCCCCCCAGAGACCCCAACGATCAGGTGGCTACCGTTGGAAGCACCTTTACGAATTCTAGGGGTATTCATAACCGCACAAGGCAAACCTGCCACAAATGATCCCTGGATCAGCTCTCTGGCGTTGAACAAACTGATCGGGTGGAAAAACAAACACACTTTGATTTTCGGACGGACCTTGATTCCGAATAATGTGGTCTTTGCAGCCCTTTGGTATAAATCTCTCCTTTGGCCCCTAAGTAAAGGGGCGCTGAAAAAGCTGAAAACCAAGGTTGCCACCTTTCTTTGGCGAGGAGACAGCGAATGCGCCCGTGGGATTAGTCGGGTCGCACGGGACTCAGTCATCCAACCGAATGTAGGTGGTGGCCTAGGGATCATTGACCCGACCACCCAGTTTCAAGCGTTGCGACTTCAGTGGATCAAAAAAATGCTTTTCACGCCCCAGTGCCCTTGGACCGCCCTAGCCCTGGAACACCTGGCCCGCTTAGCCCCGGAAACCCCTCCAGGGACCCACCCCCTGAGGTGGATCGATGATAGGTTCTGGACAATCCCGCGGGGGCTACCGAAAAGGTTGATGGACCAACATCATGAAGGGGAGCAGGTGGTCTGGCAGGAGGACGACTTCTGGCCAGACCTACTCAAAAGTTGGCGCAAACTCCCGCTTCCAAACAAACCCTTCTCGGACCGCTGGGAGAGAATCTTCCGCCAGCCCTTTTTCGAGAACAACTAGATCACAGACATGCAAGGGCGCGTAATGTTGAGCTCAGCCCCCCCATGGGTGGGTTGGGTAAATTAGGGGATTCTTCAGGTGGGGGACCTAAGGGACTGTAAGAGCAAAAACTGGAAGGGGACAGAACAGTTGAGGGCAACACTCAAATATTGTCACTACATAGACCTTCACCTAGAACAACTAACTGCAAGCATCCACTTGGCATGGTATCAGTTACTGAGGCAAGGCCCGTCAATAAAGGAGGGGGACTGGGTAACCCGCATTGGCCTAGCAGGGAGAGTTGGTCATGTGCACATGACAGATCCGCAAAAAACCCTGATAGAGTATCACACTGCAGGTCAGAAGGTCACCCTCCAAGGAAGCGAAGACCCCTTTCAATGGACGGACAAAGTATAACTCATCAGAGTTAGGGTGCTGGACGAAGGAAAGCGATGGGTAGCCTTCCAACCTGACAAGGACATTCAGGACCTACCTTTCGACCCGGAGGAGTGGCGTTGGAAGCTCCCGCAGAGGCAAACAGGGCACAACCCGAAACGGAATTATCTGCACAAATTGACAGTAAAATCCACCTATAGAATGCCACGGCCCAAGTGATATTTAAGAGAGCAAATAAATGACCGGTGGGCCAGACATTTAAACGTGGAGCTCAGGCTCCTTAAACCCATTCATTGGTTTCAGGAAAGAAAGTCCCGACCAACTGAAATCAATTCCCTGCAATGGCAGATAGTTCATTGCTGTCTGCCTACGAATTACTGGCTGGTGGATCGTACTTCCTTGGAATAGAGGGGGGAACTGTTACCATGGTGCCAATGCTGCTCTAAATCCTTCGCGGCCCGCAAGAGAGCTGACACTATCGAGCACGTATTCATGCAGTGCTCGATCACTCAGTTCATCTGGAGGGGCTGGGAACGCATCTGGAGGAGGATGGGTGCCCCGTCCCCCTGGCCTTGGTCGTGGCAAGCGATACTGGCAGGTGACTGACACCCAGCAGAAGACACCTCCACTTTCGAAGACAATATGTTTAGGTTGGGGAGGCGAGCGGTGTTGTGGGCCTTATGGTGGCAACAATGTCTTCTTGCACTGGACAGGTCCAGATGGAAATAACACGAAAATGGCAAGCCTTGAAACCTCAACTAGATCTTTTACAGCAAGGAAAAGACATCAAGAAGGCAATCGCCTCTTTCTGTCTGGACTGGCTAGGAGGGGAAAGGGGAGGATGGATAGCCGAAATAAAATGGAGTTGGGACGGTGACTTTTTAGACGACCATCATGATACAGAAAAGAAGCGGGACTATAAACTGATGTTTAAGGACTGGCTAAACATTGATCCTTCCTTCACATTGTGTCCCCCCTTTGATTTCCCGAACTCCCTCCCACCCCACCCCCTCTCCCTGACTGAATATATCATATAAAGATAGAGGTGGTGGTCCGGTACCCCCCGGACACGACCACACTCACAGGATGCGCCCGGCGGCCTCGTGACTCTTCATCGACATGGCCCCTCCCGGGAGTTGAGGACGAGTAAGCAGCCAAGGGTTGAGCGGCAGACGCAATGGTCTTGGTAAGCCACATGATCCTTCTTGAAACAGTTTGTTTTCCATGAAGAACGACCACAAAAGGGAGAACTAGTTGTGACGAATCCAAGACTCGAACACACTATCAACGACTTAGCGGGCAGACACCAAACCATAAGGCTAAGTGGGCTGGGGTGAAAGTCAAGCCCCATTATTCGAACCTGAATGCCTCACCCCACCCCACCCCACCCCAACACGGAATCCAACAACGGAGATCCCGCGACCCGGTGTACCCAACCACACTTCACTCCACTTACGCAACCACGCTTCCGTAGTATTATTTCTACGGTGGTTACTTCGCGAAAGCATGTGACGAATCCAAGACTCGAACACACTGTTAACGGCTTAGCGGGCAGACACCTAACCATAAGGCTGAGATCCCGCGACCCGGTG
>BFEA01000240.1:1092059-1108593 GCA_003427395.1 Chara braunii
CCCCCCCCCCCCCCCTCTTTTCATCTGTGTTGATCTCTCTAGTTTTGTGAATTCTTCTTCTCTCGTGGCACTTGATCTCAGTCCATCTCCATCTCATGGGGCCATATTCCATCCTTGGTCGTCATTGGTTAGGGTTTGTCTTGGTTTGATGGTCCTTACGTTTAGATTAGAGTTTTCTTCCAACTACTGTGCTCCCCTTTGGTTTGTGTCTCTGGGGCTTGTTGGACACTCCTTGGGCGCGTAAATCCTCGGAGGAAAATTTCGTTCGCCTATCCTCGGGGATGAAAATGAAAAAAAAAATGAAAACATTTCGTTGGGGAATCCTTGGGGCGTCCTCGGGTTACAGCCATTTGGTGGCATTCCCCAAGGGACCTCCCGAGGTCCCTTGGAGGTCAAGGATCCGCGATCATCGGAGCGGCGAGGGCACCCGTCATCGGCAAGAATTTTTTATCGGCTGGTCCATTGGAGTTCCTACCGGGCAGCACATGGACATCTTGGGTCTTCAATGTTCGGTTTCCAGGAACCTTATGCCAACGGTAACCGTTGGTGGCCGGCCGGCCCCTGCGGACGTAGTCGACCAGTGTTCTCCCTCGCAATGCGTGCCGCGAAACGGAAAGGGGCTGAATGGTCGGCAAATTTGAATACTTCAGCCGACCCCCCTCGCCCTGTTTGCCCACTGTATTCCGCGACGAAAAACGTTACAAGGCATTTGTCCCATGCTGGGGTCTGCCGTTTGCAGCCCTCTTCGTCGCCGTTTGCTGGAGGTATACCGTCGTCATCTAGCTACTGCCCTTCCCCACTTACCTTTCATGGCGGACGTCTTTTGAAGGCTGTCACTGCTGCTCCTGGTCATGATGGGTCATCCTTTTGCTTGTCCTTGTCGTCTTCTTCCACGTCTACATCCTCGACAGTGTGCCTGGATGTACACATAAGAGGCGATCTACGAAGAAGGATGTTAGCATGGACGGGAGGCATGCGAAGAGCAGGTCTTCAATGGACCACTCCAGAAGCCACCGTTGTCGGCGCGAATGCCCTTACAAGGGTATCCGCCTGGGTTTTTGCAGATGACAGGAAGAATGGGTTTGGTCAAAATAAATCGTGCGAGGCACGACCTCGTCCGGGACCCGCCTTGACGAGAGTAAAGGGTGTGTGGGCGCGCAGACTTTAGGCGCGCGTGATTTTTTTTCCCGTTTGATGGCTGTAAAGGCTGGAGTTGGTCACCGGCCTAATTTTTATTTCTTCATTAAATTAGGACCCGCCCCTGACCGATACAATTGTTTATGACCTACGCGTATGCGCGGGAGGTCGCTGTCGAGCGCATCGGTCCGGCACCGCACGTGGAAGCGAGGGACCCTCTCGGGCGCGTCACACAGGAGTTGGACCAACCTCGTCACGAACATACAAATGGAGCTTCCGCAAGCCGCTCCGGCCGAGTGCGCCAGCTATACCTCTCGCGAGCCCCTATGACAGGATAGGGCCTACACGAGGCACAACTTACCTCCACCTTACGGGAGCTGTCACCTCCCTTCGGTGGGCGTATCCCCGCCGAGCTACTTGTCCACAGTACGAAAGCTGATCAATTGCAATCGGAGAGGTGGACCAGCCGAGGGTGTTTCTCGTTCGCTGTAGCATAGGGGGTACGCGCGGTAGTACGCCTCTATCGGACCCGCACGCGAGCTGA
The DNA here is from genome assembly GCA_003427395.1 of Chara braunii. Lineage (NCBI taxonomy): Eukaryota > Viridiplantae > Streptophyta > Charophyceae > Charales > Characeae > Chara > Chara braunii. Next base: position 1,093,741 of record BFEA01000240.1, read on the forward strand.
CTTCTTGGGGGGCTGAGGTCCCAAGCGTGACTCGGCGTTGGTCGACTAGGACGCATCCCACACACCACGCGCACACCACTTTAACAACCACAAGACAACAACACACACACATACACGCGAAACGACACAACACAAACAACGCGACAACGCTCCTCGCCCCTCGGTGACCATCCCATAACTTTCCGACGCGGAAATCGGGTAGGCATCACGCGTGAGACTCAGTATAAAACTGCGCAGACGCAGGGATAACTCATATCGATTCGCAATGCAAGCGCAAGCAAGCAGTCGCAATGATGACGTACTATGTAGTACCCATACTCATGCGGTCCTCGTTAATTTCGAGGATCGCATTCGACACTCAAGTGTCGGCTGACACGCGCCTTGAGGATTAATCTCTCGACGCTGGACAAGCGCCATGCGCGGTTGAAGATCACACACCCTCTTCTGCACCTTATGCAGAGCGGGTGGTACACAGGTCCCTACCTGTGGTGGCAGTCGTTTCTTGTGGCCTTGAGGATGAGTCCTACTCCAGGCCTGGGCGAAAGTCAAGGGGTTTGACTTTGACGGCTGCCACGGACTACAACGTCCAACCATAAAAATCTTTAACAAGCAAAGGATAAAAGAGGATCTCCATTTTCTCTCAAACCCATAATCTGTTTAACTCTTACGCGCGGTCTCAGTAGGCCGCACGAAACACTCGAGACATATATATATAGTATTATACACACATATATATATATAGAGAGAGAGAGGGTTGTTAATATAAGACGATCACTTCTCACAGTCACAGTGGGGCTCCTCTCAGCCATATATGTATGTAATCGCAGGCAATCACATCCTGAAGCCGAACCACAACCGTACCTGCAATTGCATCAAAGATTCATCCAGAAGTCCACGCACTACACGGGGTCAACTTCAACCATTCCTTGCACTCATACCCCCCGCTTTAGCCATACAAGCCTCACTCGTGCAACTCTTAAATAAATACTCACTACTTTCGTTGGATGACCATTCAAATAAAGTTCGGGTGAAAACACAACAAAACAGTTCAATCACAAGGCTAAAGCCTTTAGGTTGAGTGGCAGGAGTGAGTTGGAGTTGAATCATAAACCGACGAATCGGCAACCAACCTGTTATCAGTGATAACGATTATCAGTGATAACGATTATCAGTGATAACAGAAGGTGATCCTTGTAGGATCAAGCTGAACCTAGTTCAAGTCCTGAATCGAATGTCCAAGAGAGGCCTGTACCATAAGACAGGTCAATGCCCAAGCTAGATCATCAACATATGGGGGATGAACCTCCATAGCACATTTTCATTCAAAGTTGTCCGCCAACTAGGTCTGAGCGTACCTCTAGACAGTGCCCAAAGCAAAGGTAGACTTACGACAAAATCTCCCCTATTCAGGGTGGATCGCCGGAATCGCCACCTGTCAAAATAAAATCTAACTCCTCTAAATCAAGAAAATTTCGGCAGCGCTTCCCATAGGAAAAGTGTCTTTTAAGAATTTATATCAGCTTGAATATGAAAAACAGAAGTAGCCTTTGACTTTCCAAAGTCCAATTTCGTCTAACTCCCTGAATTAGCAAAAATTTGGGCAGCACTCCCTTTAGAAAAGGAGATTTCCCAGATTTTTACTAAGCCATACGTGAAATTTAGACAAGTTAAACTTTGAGAAGTCAAGAATTTGACTAACTCCTTGGATTTGTAAAAATTTCGGCAGCGCTTCCCGTAAAGAAAGTAGCTTACCAAAATTTATACAAAGCCAAGTATAACAAAAGATCCCAGAAAATGCGAGAATTGACCTAAGTAAAAAAACTTAGCTCAGAAAATGCAAGTATTGAAATTAACTCCTATGGCTCTAGCACGTGGCGAACGACTAAAGCAACTACCTACCAAACTGAAACTCAGACCAAGTAGTAGCCTCACTCAGTCACATGCAGGTCAAACCACAAAGGTAAGTACTCTCACCATCCCCAAGTCAACTTGAACAAACAATAGTTCATAACCTTTCAATGTTTTAGCCCTTTATACCCAGCTTACATAAGGCGTAGGTCAGGCCACCTGAACTTACAGAGCGCGCCCAACTTAGCCAGGCCTAAAGTCAGAATACCTAAACTTATAGGGCGTTCTGACTCGGCCAAGTATACACAAACAAAGGGCACAACTATTTTTCTCTTCCTTGGGCATACGACTCGACCACTCTAGTCGCCCTGAACTGTTTAAATAGCCAAGTTATATATATTTGTCTTCCCTTTGTCTTCTAAGGCTGCATATGACTGGACTAACTTAAATCCAACCTGCCCCAACTTACCATCAATTTTACTCTTAGTTATACTCTCTTCATGTTGCGATCGGTTATAGTCAAACCACCTAAACTTATAGAACAGCCTGATTAGCTCGTTCTTAAATAAAATAGTAGTGAAGTATAGCCAAGTTACAACCATTGAGTTCCAACATGTGTGAGGCTTTGATCCAGACCCCCTGAACTTACATAAGGGTCTAACTCTCTACCAATTACATTTCTCTCTGAATCACCATGTGTGTGGCATTTAGTCAGACCCCCTGAACTTACAGAAGGGTCTGCCCCTTTGCCAATGTTTAGTTTTTTCAGAACAAAGTCAGGAAGAGACAGAGCCACCTGAACTTGCAGAACAACTCGGCCCCCTCGTTCAGAAACAAAAGAAACTTAGGAAAACCCAAAGAAAACAAGGCAACTCATAAACTTATAGAGTGGCCTAACCCTCCAGGCAACCATAGCACCGGGTCTCCCCAAACCTATGGGGACATCCTAACCTTCAAAGTAATCAGACACCCTAAACTTATAGAAGGGTCAGGTGCTCCACTCGAAACCAACAGAAAACAAAGCACTGGGTCTCCCCAAACTTATGGGGACTTCTCAACCTTTATGGCCCATTCAACCCTCAACCAAAACAACCCTCTATCCTGCCCTTCCCAGATATAATTCCTTTCAACAATCTGACTTCATACAGTCAACAAAGCTGAGACTGAACTTGAACAGACATTCCTTTACTTAGTCTGGCTTAATGTCCTGAAAGTCAAACCAAAGATAAAGTAGGGCCGCACATCATATATTCAATCAGCGATGCAATGAGAGATACAGATAGGGATTATAATTTGGGTTTATAGAGGGAAGGCAATGGTTACCTGTCAGTTCCCTGCCTCCCGAACTCCTCCTGAGTACCGGCAGAGCTCTTGCAATCGGTGGGGCAACCTCCCACAGAGGCCGGGTTGCAATCCCGCCTGCCGCCTTCCTCTCAGAACCAACAGACTAGACTTAGAATAAGAAGGGCAGAAAGAGAACGTTTGAGTCGCTCAGATACAAGGAGGGTGCTCTCAGACTCGCGCGAGAGGGTCTTGGTATCTTGATACGCCAGAGGGTCCTGCAATGGCGACCAACCAGTTGACCGCTTTGACCACCTTCCGAAGCCAAACCGCCAAGTTAAACTCTCCTGACAAACTCCTGAATCGCAACAATAGCCCCCTCCACCATTACTCCTCTGAGCTTCGGCAGCAGCCTCCTTTGTGGTCCCGGCACTTCTTTCAGGCCGCACCTTTGCCACTCCTGGCGAGGCTGCTATCAAGCGACCTTACCCGGCCTTACTTAACGCAGCACGGCAGTTCACAACAAGCTCAGCAATGCCTGTAATAGACCCGCAACCACCACGAATGAGCAGAACACCCAGCAGCTGGGCTGTGAAGCGTAGGGTGGACACAGTATGCCTAGCAGCTCACCGCTATGCTGTTACCAGCCCAACGGAAACTCTACTGTCGTCTCTCTGCGGCCCCCACCTGCAGTTTGAGCGGCACCGTGGTCGATGCCCAGCGGATGGCCAGCGGTTTTGTCCCCCACCTTCGTGGCCCACCACTTAACGGCCTTGGCTCACCGGTATGCCCCCGCGCCTGCTGTCTGTACTCCACTTCGACGGAATGGGCGGCCCTTCAGTCTGTAGGCAAGTCCCCAGGCGGAGCGAATAAAGCAAAAGGAAAAAAAAGAAAAACGAAAATAATGTATCTTCCGCTTGAATACGGACAGATACATCGCCCTATGCTCGTCACTGCTTATGACCACCACGCAGCCCCATCTCTCTCCTACACTAAATCCACTAACCCTCCCTTCAAACTAACCACGTAACTCGACTCGCCCGACCCTAAAACCCCTTCTCCAAGTCTTCCTTTGTCTGATCAGGCTCAGAGGTGGGCAACTCGTCCGTTTCCTCTTTCCCGTTTCTTCACCATTGCCACCTCGGCGCACCCCCTCTTCACCGACCTCCGATTCTACTACCCCTTCACCAAATCTGACCGCGTCATTCAATTCGCCCGGGGCCAAAACCCTGGGATTGCTCCTTTCCCCGCCCAAATCCGTGCCTCGATGGTTGAGTCGTGCTCTACCTCCTTTCTTCCTTGCCACTCCCGTTGTCCGCCATAGCCCCGACGCACTGACCTTTCCACTAACCCGCCTCTCTACTAATCTATTGCTAGATCTAACACTACCACTATGGTCGCCCGGGGCAAAAAACCCAAACTCGCCCCTTCACTCACCTAGATCCGTGAAGGAGCGGGAGAACAACCCTCCCTCTCCCTCGCTCCACTCCTCTCCATCTTCACCGCTCGAATGCACCGGGCGCAATATCGCGCCCGGGTTCACTCCGCTTCCTCTGGCCTTACTCTTCGTAGGGCAATCGTCCGTCACTCCGCTGCCTTCGTTCACTGCGCCTCGCTTCCCTTCAAATGCACCCGGCGCGCCCCAGCGTCCGGGTTCATCCGTACCTTCCTACTACGATCTCCCCTAGCCCGCTTTTACCAAGTATAGCGCAAGCAGCCCCGCCCCCGCTGCGCCTCATTCTCGGCCATACCCGGGTGCACACTCCTCCACCATCGCAGCACGCACACGGTCCACTTTCCCGACAAAGTTCGTCCCTTTTTTTTTTTCCCTTCACCTGCACTGGCCGTGCCGGGTTGACGTCACCGCTCGGCCCACTTTGGCAACCTCGAGCGCAGCCCGACCCGCTCACAGCCGTCCGCCCGAGCCGCACAGCCAAGGAAAAGAGTGAACACAATCAGCGGCCGGCGCTCGGATCCCTCCCTTGGACTTCTGCGCATCTCGCAGGCGCCGGGGCCGAGCCAGTCTTCCCTAAATCGTTCCAATTTTAATGGAAGTCCCCAAGGACTCGGTCGGGGCAATGCCCCATGGCGCTACCAAAGGCCGCACGCCCCCCCTTTTCTCCGCTACCTTCGCGTGGACTTGGCCTCTTTTTTAGGCCGAGTTCAGGTGGGCACTTCTAGCACACATGACCAGCTTCAACAGCTAGTGCATTGGCCTCCCCTTTGCCCCTTCAGCTACCACCTCCTTCGACAGTAGCGGACCCATGGTCCGCCGCTCAGGGATACACCGTTGGTCCCGCCCCCCCCCTTTTCGAATGACACCAAGCCGAGACCACGGGCACTCATAGGGGGAGGGGGCCGGTGTGGGGGAACCGTGACCGGCCCATCAAAAGACTTGGTCCTGACGCCACCGGCTGACCCTTGGCTGGCACCACCCACCTGCTGGTGGTCACAGTCCCCGCATGTCCCCTCGTAGGAGGCTTGAACCCTGATGTGGCCGCAGCGGGGTTCCCCATAGTACTAAGAAGGGGGTAACCTCGGCGCCGCTACGAAAGCAGTTTGTAATTGCACTCCAGGCGACCCCGCAAATACAACACACCCCCATGCGCTCCTACCGCAGTCCCGCGTCCCAAAACGGGACGCGATAGCGAAGGGACCCAGAAGAATAAACAAAAGGAAAATAAAATAAAATAAAAGTACATCGGGGAACCGCGGGGTCGCTGGCACCGCGCCAGCCCCGCGGATTGGGCCAGCCGCCGCACCCATAAGCAAAACCGAGGGGGATAGCCCCACAGGGCTCTCAACCCCTCAAGCTTTCGCTGCGCGCTACTCCAACTCCCACTGGCCTCGATCCTTGAACCCCCATGGTAACAGTTCGCTGTCATAACCTATAGGGCTATGCCTAAACCTGAGACCAACACCCGCAGAGTACCATACAAGGTAGTACGGCGTGGCGCTTTGGGCCAACAAACCGGCTCACCGCACGACGTCGCGCCGTCGTTGCCGATGGCGTCGTCGGGGTCGTTCCCCGCACGCGCGCTCGACTCGGTCAAACACACCAATCGAAAGAAAAATATCCTTAAATCCTAGGTTGATCAAGAGTATTTAAACAAATAAAAGTAACGTCAAGCACACGACCGGCGCCCGCGCTGGCCTTATAATCAACAGTTAGGAATCACGCGCGCCTTAAACCTGCGCGCCCGTGCACTCTCTGTTCTAGTCAACCATCCAGTCAACGTACATTACAGACGCCCCCTCGTCTGGCGCGGTATACTTAGACTTTAAACCAACACTATTCTCCGTCACTTACAAAAAAACAGGGCGGATACCCTTGTAAGGGTATTCGCGCCGACAGCGCGTGGGGTCGTTGTGGCGTAGTTGGGGTGAGTTCGCGGCATTATTGGAGTAAGTTGGCCAGGGTGTCTAATGGCCACGGACCCGATTGTAGGCGGAAACGAGGCCCGAACAGTTTTCTCGGCCCCGAATGTTGGGTTGCACTGGTTAAAAAGCGGCCTTCCACGAGTCGATCTCAAGCTTGGGCTTAGCCCCTATAGGTTACGGTGTCGGATTACTGCAATGGAGGTTTAGGGATCGGGGCCGGCGGGCATTGGCGCAGCAGCAGTGGAGCGACATGGAAAAAACTGAGGGGGTTGAGGGCCCGATGGGCTATCCCCCTTTGGTTTTGTTAGTAGGCATGGCAGCGGACCCGATCCACGGGAGGATTTTTTTTAATCCTATTTTGTTTTAATTTTTTTTTTCGCGGTCCCGTTCTGATCCGGGGCGCAGTGCCGCAGCTGGTTACTCGGGTCTTGAAGGATCGCGGATGGGGTACTACCACGGCTAGGTCCTTCGAGATATCTGTTAAGACGTGGGATGGGTTAGCAGGCCGGGGCACCTGTCGCTGTTGCGGGTCGTAGCACGTGTCGGGGGTGCCTGCCTGAACCCGGCCTCGGAAGGGGGCCAGATCCGCGCACAGCCTCGTGAGGAGGGGTGGCACTAAAGCTTCCCGGGGTGGCGAGGGGCCGCGGGGTGTGGCCGCAGTCGAGGTCCTTCGGGACATCCGTTAAAATCGGAACTTGAATGATACAGGGGAGATTGGCATGGGCCCCTACGCGCGGATGACATGCATAAATCGGGAAAAAGGGGCCGGCGTCGGTTGTTGTTCGATAAGTGTCGTTCGACGATTGCACGGACCGGGCAGGTTAACGCAGAGCTGCGCTAGCGAGAGCTCCGTTGACGACCATGTGACGAGGGAACTGTCGGGGATGGTGGGGAGCTAGGTTGGACGCGGCACGAAGGGGGGTATACGCGGTCGCTGGCGGGATTTAGGCGAGGAAAACGAATGAACCTGCCGGGGGTTCTGCAGCCGGATGCATGCGGGGTGAAGAAGAGAGGGCGACGGTGACGAACGGAACGAAGTGACGATCGGGCCGGCGGACGACCGACTGACGAAGAGCCGAGGTAGCGGCAAGTGGAATGGGCAGCGAGGAGAAAGTCCGGACGCAACGAAGAGGGAGACGATCCGCGGCGCGAAACCCCGCCAGGTGCGTTCGGGCTTGAGTAACGTAGGAAGGTGGAAAGAGGGGGAGAAGGGCGCGAACCTGGACGGGGTTCCGAGCCGGATCCTCTCAGTGAAGGAAGGGAGACACAGGGTGTGTACGGAGGAAGCCGGACTTCGAAGGGCAGCGGCGAGCGCTAAGCCAGGGGGCGGATTAATCGGGGCGCATTCCTGCGCCGGGTTCATCCGAGGAAGCGGGGAATGGAAGAAGTGGAGATGGAGGGGAAGAAGGATGAGTTTGCTCGTTACTGAGCGGAATCTAGCGGGGAAGAAGTCGTATTAAGGGTTTTCGGGGCCGACGACCCCAAATCTGAGGTTGGGTTTGGGAAAGGGGGGTTAGTTTTTGGGATGTAGGGAAATGGTGCTGCGCGGTAGGTGACGAAGGAGGCAGACATGGTGAGATGGGAACGGGTTGCTTGCTCGCTCCTCGGCCGAACTGAGCGAGCAAGGATTCGAATTTGAGGTTCCGAGGCGGGGCGAGGACGATGGCGGTGTTAGAATTAGAGTTTAGAAGTTAATTGCTTTGACTCGTTAGTAAGGAGCTGCGCAGGGGCGAGAAGGGGGTGGGGAACGACGATGAACCCGCTCTTATTTTAGCGGGAAGTTCATCTGAACTTGACAGGGAGGGGGGGGGCAACCTTTCTGAAATATCAAAGTATTCTTCCAGGTCTTGGCGGAAGAGTCATTTAACTCTGTTTGTCGAAGTTTGGCGCAGGTTGTGTAGTGGAGTCGGAGGACTACCGGTGGTCAGTACGATGCTCATTGGGGGAGAGGCATCCGGCTGCAGCTCAGCGGGAGACCCATTCCGACTTGGCTTGTCCTATTAGAGAGAGAGAGAAAGAGAGAGGGCACTAGCAACCAGACTGGCCATGTGGGATGATGAGCCTCGGGAAGGTAGGGGAGTATGAGGTTTACCTGAGATTGAACTCGCTATGAGGTACGAGCAGATGCGCAAAGAAAAGAAGTCTCAGTTGACTTTGTGCGCCCTATCGGTAGTGGCGAGAGGCTAGCCGCAGTGCCAAAAACTTACCCACTGAACGGTAAGACGCCCACTCCACCAGACAGAGCAGCAACAAGAGAGCGGCGGGCTGAAGATTACCGCTTGGCAGTGCACGACTATTCTGCCTGCAGGGACAACGTGAGCCAGTTACTGGAGAGCTTACCTGTTTAAGGAACGGGATTGCGTACGTCCCCCTCGTTATCAGTAGGATTCACTCGATGTGGCCTGTTCAGATTGGAGGGAACGGTCGGGAGCTACACGCGAGGCTGGAGCCTACCTGTGATAGGGAGGTCGGCCACGGGACGCCTGTCCGGGCGGTGTGTTGCCCATTCTGGCGGCCGCGAACTAAGGAAATCAGCGGGATTACAGAGCTTTTGTGGGCCAGTGTGCAACTACCTGGCGGCCAGGAGACCGGAGGAGCACTTGCCTCTGAGCATGAAGGTACGAGGAGCCGAAGGCTGAATCGTGGTGCCCAACTGCTGGTTGGCCCAGGGAGGAGAACGTTCACCTCGGTGATGTGGGATCGTTATGAAGAGGTTCTGTTGTACGAGCGGGGTCCTGATTGCTGGGCCTTGCTGCCGCAACCTCTTGGGCAGCACCTTTGTGTAGTGCCTTACTCACTGTGTACTGTTGCCCTTTCCCCTGGCTGCTCCGGATAAGACACAAGGGGGGGAATCGGAGAGAATGACATTATGGCTTGACCGAAGAGTTCTTTGCTGAGATCGGGAGCTTCGTAAGGGAGTCAATAGTGGGGAGGTTGATTGCAGTTGATCGGGGAGGCCGTATTCGGCTGCGTGTTGCTACATGACGCGGCAGTCTGATAAGAAGTAAGGGAGGTGTGAGCTATCGTGCGGCGACAATGCTGTCTTGGATCGAGGTGGGGGAGTTTGGTGACGTGACCAAGTTTGTAGAAGGGGGTTATCGCTGCGATTTGGGAGATTGTCAGGAGAGTTGGGTTCGGCAGTCTGACTCCAAGTTGACCAATCTATTACACTTGGCCACCATTGCGGGGCCCTGAGGCGAGTGAAGATAACAAGGCCCTCTCCTGCGAGTCTGAGGGCACCTCTCTTGTATCTGAGAGTCTCAAAATTATCTCTTTCTGCCCTTCTTACTCCAAGTCTAGTCTATTGGTTCTAAGAGGAAGGCGGCAGGCGGGGTTGCAACCCGTAATCCGCGCCAAGGCCTTTGTGGGAGGTTCGCCCCACCGATTGCGGGAGCTCTGCCGAAACTCAGGAGAAGTTCTGGAGGCAGGGAACAGACGGGTAATCTTTGGCTTTCCCTCTATAAACCTAGGTATAACCCCTATCTGTACATCTTGCTATGGTTGGTTGAGTATGTTGCGTGTGACCCTATTTTGACTTTAGTTTGACTTTCAGGACAAATCAGAGTGAGTAAAAGAATGTATGCATAATGGCAGTTTCAGTTTCTTGATTGCCTGAAAGCAGACTTGTTCAGGGAAGGGGGTTGCATCAAGGGGAAGGTTTGGAGAAAGACAGTTTTGTTTGAGATTGGAAGGGTCTTATAGGGTCAGACATGGTTCCATAAGATTGGATGACCTGACTGTTGTGTTTATTCTGGTTTTCTGAAAAGACCAAGCTTTGTTTCTAAGATGAATGGCTTGGTCGTTGTGTTTATTTAATTTCGTCTGGCTTTGTTTCTAAGATGAATGGCCTGACTACTTATTTTGTGGGGCTTTGACTGTGCAAATTTGAGGACCAGATTTTGTTTCTAAGATGAATAGTCTGGTCGCTGCTTATTTCTGGGTGGTTTCTGAACAGCCTCTGGGTCTAACTCAGAGTGCTCTGCCTTTTTGTGCTGAGGAGAGAGGGTTGAGCTTTGTTTCTAAGATGAATGGCTCAACTCTTTCGGTTGTTTTATTTTGAGGGAGTAAATCTTGCTGAGGACAAAGCATGTTCCATAAGATTGGATGACTTTGGACTCATGTCGCACACAGCTAGATCAGAGAGAAACGAGTCTGGCAGAGGACCAGATATGTTCCATAAGATTAGATGGTCTGGCCCAATGCCTCACACATGTTGGAACCCAAAAGGTTATAATTTGACTATACTTTTATTACTATCTTACTTAAGAACAGGCTAGTCAGACAAGGGTTCCATAAGATTGGATAACCTGACTATAGCTTACCACAAAACCGAAGAGAGTATAACTAAGAGTATAATTGAAGGTACAACGAAAAAATTTCATAGAGTTAAATAATCATTCTATAGTAAAATTACAATCTAAATTTCAAATTTTCATTCCATCTAAAAAAATGTCATTCCAATTTTAAAAGTTTTCATCTTACTTTCAAACTTTCATTCCAAGAATAGGGTATCCTTCTTATTTGGACTGCATGCTAGAGATGGAATGAAAGTCTGGATGAGTTCATGAAATATTTTAATTGAACTGTCATTCTAAGTAAGGATTTTTTGTCATAAATAGGTTAATCCAATCTAAATTAAAAGATATTTGTTGTAGTAGAATGAAAATTTAATTAAAACATTTCATAAACTCATCCAGACTTTCATGCCATCTTAAACAAATAGATGTAGTTGGAAGGGAAAACTCATATTTAGACGGGAACTTATCAAATAAAACTGAAAATTTTAGAATTGGACGAACATTGGAATGATAATTTTTAAATATGAAGGATTTTTTTTTTATGGAATGTTTTTTCAACTTTCATTTCTTGTGGGAATTTTTCTGTTGTAACTTTGGGCAGGCTGAGCTTTGTTTCTAAGATGAATGGCTCAGTCCTATGCCCAGTTTTGAACACTAAGTTCAAATATATATATATATATATATATATATATAACTTGGATATTAAACAGTTCAGGGCAACTAAGCTTTGTTTCTAAGATGAATGACTTAGCCATATGTCAAAAAGAAGAGAGAAGTCGTTGTGCAACCTGTTCGTGTATACTCGAAGGCTGGGTCAAGCATATTCCATAAGATTGGATGACCTGACTTTACGCCTTACGTAAGCAGGGTATCAAGGGTTAAAACATTGAAACATTATGAACTATTGTCTGCTAAGTTGACTTGGGGATGACGATAGTACTTACCTTTGTGGTTTGGCATTTCATGTGGCTGAGTGAGGCTACTACTTGGTCTGGGTTTCAGTTTGACAGGTAGTTGCTCTAGAGGCTCGCCGCGTGCTAGAGCGATAGAAGTTAGTCTCAATTCCTGCATTTTTTTAGCTAAGTTTATTTTACTTAGATCAATTCTCGCATTTTCTGGGATCTTTTGTTATACTTGGTCTTGTATAAATTTTGGTAAGTTACTATCGCTACAGGAAGCGCTGCCGAAATTTCTACAAACCCGAGAAGTTAGTCAATTTTTGACTTTTCAAAGTTCGGTTTGTCTAAAGTTCATATATGACTTAGTGAAAATCTGAAAAGTCTCATTTTCTTAAGGGAGTGCTGCCCAAATTTTTGCTAATTCAGGGAGCTAGACAAAATTAGACTTTGGAAAGTCAAAGACTATTTCTGTTTTCATATTCGGACTGATATAAATTCTGAAAAGACACTTTTCCTACGGGAAGCGCTGCCGAAATTGTCTTAGTTTAAAGGAGATAGATTATGTTTTGACAAGTGACAATTCTAGCGATCCACCCTGTATGGGGGAGATTATGCCAGGGTCTACCTTTGCTTTGGGCACTGCTTAAAGGTAGATTCAGGCTTACTCAATTAGAAGGATCTTGGGTGGGGATGTGTTATGGAGTTGTATTCTCCATACACTTATGATTTTAGCTTGGGGATTGGCCTGTCTTGTGCTACAGGTCTTCTTGATCGATTGATTCAGGACTTCGACTAGTTTGAGCTTGGTCCACAAGGATCGTCTTCTGTTATCACTGATAATAGGTCGGTCGTCGTTTCGTCGGTCTACGACTCAATTCCAACTCACACTCCGAACTCAACCTAAAAGGTTTTAGCCCCGGTGATCTTATTGTTTTATTAGGGTTTTCACCCAGACTTTTATTGAATGGTCATTTAACAAAGGTGTTGAGTATTTAATTATGGTTGGTTGGACTGGAGATCGGGGCTTGCATGGCTAAAGCGAGGGGTATGAGTGCAGAGAATGGTTGGGGTTGACTCTGTGTAGTACGTGGACTGTTGTTTGATTCTTGGGTGTGACTGCAGGTATGTTTTTGCGGCTCAGATGCTGGACTTTGATTGCCTGGGACCACATATATACATATGGTTGTGAAAAACCCCACTGAGACTGTGAGAAGTAATCGTCACATACTTACCCCCTTATATATGTATACGAGTGTGGACCTATGATGAGTGTTCGTGCGGCCCAAGGGGCCCCGTGCTAAAAGCCTTTTCAGAGGTTAAGACTGAGGGGCATAGGGAAGACCCTTCCTTCTTCTTGTTTGCTCCTTAAGGGGCTTTTCTTAGTCGGACGTCGGTCCTGGGCTGGGATTCAAGGTCCTTGTCCAGGACATCCCAAACCCTAGACTCTGCAGGGGAGAAACCTCCCCTCGCGCAGAGCCTATCTGCACTGCCCGTCGAGACACCCAACCTTGGAGGCGAAAATGTCGTGAGGGCCGAACGACATGTCCTTCAGCCGTTCAATATCATGAGGGGTAACCCCTCATGATATATTCCTTCAACCGTTCAATATCGCAAGGCCGGAGCCGCGATCACCACGTATGATTGGTATCGTTGGTTGGTATGGGACTGGCTTGCAGCCGCGCGACCTTATGTTAAGATCCCGCGCGTGACGTTTCGCCCCCCTAGCGTCTAAAGGTAATGGAATCAAGGGGCTCGCACGTATGCACGAACGCTTGGGATTATTATAGGCCGCTGGCACCACCCGAAAAGGGGGGGGTACCCCAGGGTCATGATTTCTTCCGGAATAGGGGGACCTCCGGCCTACTTTTGCTTTTTAAAGTTATCATGGTTGGACGTTATAGTCCGTGGCAGTTGTCAAAGTCAAACCCCATGACTCATGTCCGGGCCTAAAGTGGAACTCACCTCCAGGGCAGCAAGAAATGACTGTCACCACAGGTATGGACCTGTGTACCACCCGCTCTGCATAGAGTGCAGAAGAGGGTGTGTGGTCTTCAACCGCGCATGGCGGTTGTCCAGCGTCGAGAGATTAGCTCTCAAGGCGCATATCAGCCGACACTTGAGTGTCGAACGCGACCCTCGAGATTAACGAGGATCGCACGAGTATGGGTACCACATAGTACGCCATCATTGCGACCGCTTGCGTACGCTTGCATTGCAAGTCGATATGAGTTAGCCCTGCATCCGCGCAGTTTTATACTAAGTCTCGCGCGCGACGCCTATTCGATTTTCGCATCGGAAAGTTATGGGATGGTTACTGAAGGGACTAGGAGTATTGTCGCGTTGTTCAATGTATGTGTGTGCATGTTTTATTTTTGTGTTTGGTAAAATGGTGTGCGCGTGGCGTGTGGGATGCGTCCTAGTCGACCGGCGACGGGTCGCGCTTGGGACTTTAACCCCCCCAAGATGTCGGTTCGCATGCGGGTCCGATAGGCGTATTACCGCGCGTACTGTGTAACCAGCTGAACGCGCTGAACGCGCGTTCACGTTCAAACGCGCGTGTTCATACCCCCCGGAGGCGCGTTCAATCGCGTTCAAACGCGCTGCGCCCCACGTGGGACGAAAAAATTTGAAAGCGACACCAAGGGGCGCACGCGCGCGTTGCGGACTACGAGGTGGGGGGCCTCGTTCAACAAATAACGAAAGTGCAAAAAAAAAAAATCAGGAGGCCCACCACCCCGTAGGGAGCAGCGACGCTGCTTGTGGGGGGTTGTGGGCCAATGCCCCAGACAAAACAACAAAAAAAAAAAAAAAAAAAAAAGTGTGTGAATGTGTGTGTGTGTGCGTGAACACTCCTTTTTTTTTCGGGAGGGGGTGGGAAAATGCCCCTAACACGGCTCAGACGGCCCATGCAGGCTTTCTCAAGGGTCCTCACAGCCATGTGGCGCAGACCCCCCCACCAAAATCAAGGCAGGCAGTGAATACGAAGAAGAGCCGGAGTTGGCCGAATATATACTGTCAAGAGCATATGCAGGTCTGTGTTTCAACAATTATGGGTTGCTCACGTATCTAGGCCGTGTTGGCCTATGCACGTGTTTCTCAGGGCTTGGCTGCACTACTTAAATGTGCAAAACTAGAATGAATCTTCT
>BFEA01000240.1:1109494-1132192 GCA_003427395.1 Chara braunii
CCGCTCCCCACACTGCCCACAGCCTCCCCCCACCCTGCACAACCCCCTGCGCAAACGCGTCAAACGCGTTTAACACCGTTCACTGAACGCATGTTCACCGGTTTCAAAGTCTGAACGCGAAACGCGCGTTCAATGAACGCGCGGTAACATAGCGCGCACACCCCCTATGCTACAACGAATGAGAAATGCCCTCGGCTGGTCCACCTCTGCGATTGCAACTGATTAGCTTTCGTACTGTGGACTGGTAGCTCGGCGGGGATCCGCCCACCGAAGGGAGGTGACAGCTCCCGTAAGGTGGAGGTAAGTCGTGCCTCTCGTAGGCCCTATCCTGTCGTAGGGGCTCGCGGGAGGTATGGCTGGCGCACTCGGCCGAAGCAGCTTGCGGAAGCTCCATGTATATTGCGACGAAGGATTTAAACCAACTCCTGCTTGACGCGGCCGGGAGGGTCCCGCGCTGCCTTGTGCGGTGCCGGACCGATGCGCTCGACACTGCGCAGGCCACAACCCGGTTCGCAGTGCAAAGGCGTACGACCCGTTAGAGTGCGTGTGTCATATGCTGTCCTCTACCGGCTGCTCCCTTCATCGTCGTCGTAGAATTACGGCCCTGTCGTACGTGTTGTTGATGGTCGACCTCTATAATTGAAGGTTGCCACTGCTGCTCCTCACAATTTTGCTTGTCGTGGTCCTCCCGTTCCATGTGTGCTTCCTCTATCATTGATGGTCGACCTCTATCGAAGGCCTCCAGCAGAGATGACGAGGGATCGACACCGACTGCAGTCGACATCGACATCAGCAGCGCATCCTGCGAGCTTCCATCCACACTGGATGCAATCGCCATCCGATTCGCCTGAAAGACACGTGGCGACATACGCAGCTCCTCCCAGAAGTACCCCTCCGTCGCATCATCGCATTGTCTGAGATCCTCCCACGCCCCCCCCGTCCTCCTTTTCATCCACCACCTCGGCGTCGCTCGTGGAAGAACACTGCAACCCATGGCGCAGCAAACCTGAACTGCAGCCTCCGTGATGGCCATGATATCCAGCCCTTCGACCGGAACTTGATGAAGAATTTTCCTCCTCTGCGCGCAGATCTGTGCTCTCATTCTGCCCAATGCCCTCGCCTGCTGACAACGAAAGAGCACAACCATCTTCTCGATCGTCGTCAATTTCGCATGTCCGTCATCGCTGCCGCCCTCCATCGGCACGTGTGCTGCAATGCTCATGAACCACGAAAATAAAACAGCCTATCAACTCGCCACGACCACAGTAACCTCAGCATGAAGTCCCCGACGACGTTCCCCGCATGTGCTCGACTCAACACATAGGTGCAGCGGCATGCAGAGGCGATGGCGATGGACCTTCGCGGGGCGCTCACAAATTTGTGACGACGTTTGCAAATGCCTGTTTCCACCGTCGCAGATATGGATGCCACCTGCCCCGCGTTGGCATCGTGACGTCCAGCACCCAATTTGAAATTCGATTTTCGACCCGGAAGGTCCACTGCTTTTTAAGGGTTTTTTTTCCGGTCGCAAGTGCCTTTCTAAATCTCCCGCCTTCGGCAGCTGGACCACACTGTAGCAAGACAGACATCACCCAATGGACCAAGGCATTGCCCCTCCCGCGGCTGACTATAATATTATGAAAATGGCCGCCGGCAGCCGAAAGGAATCATCCTTGGAGACCACCCCAAGGATAGGTGGAACGACGGTGGGAATTTCCTTGAAAACCCCCAAGGAAACTTCCTTCGGCCCGGAGGACGCTCCAAGGAGTGTCTAACGAGCCCCTGTGTTAACTACTGCTGTTTAGGGGAAGCTCGTCATAATTACTAATGAACCACTAAACTTTCTTGTCCTGTTATCTATCTCTTTGCCTTATTGATGTCTCCCCTACTCCTCACCGTGCAGAAGATTGAAGTAGGGATAATTGAGGAGTTCCATAGGGCAGAGATTGATTCTGCACACAAATGGCGTTAATCCTTCCTCACTGGGGAAGCAATCAATGCCCCGCGACTATGCTATATTCGTGTTATGCAGGGAAGCTGTCTCCAAGGGAGCAGTGGTTGAGGCTCTTCCAGCCCTAATGGGAAGAGGCGTGCGTATATTAAGTGTTGTAATCAATTTCATAATTGGAGCCTTGGGCACTGGGTCCTTTCGGAAAGGAAAAAAAAAAGGAATCATCAGGTTGTTGTAGGCCAGACTCTGTGGTTTGAGGATGTGGATTCAGAACTCCCCAGCCTTGTGCACGGACACCGGCAGGCGGGCATCGACCAACGCACAGCTGTACACACCTTTCCCTTGGGATTGGTGTACGGTAAGGATTACAGACACTGCCACACCACCCAAGGGATTCAGGCCAGGATTGTTGCATGTTGGGGCTTGACTATGCGTGGGGTGTGCTGTACAGGAGGAACTCTCCCTTGGAGCGTGCCCTTATCACCTCAATTGGGTAGTCCTCCAACACTGCTTTTCTCAAAAAGAAAAAAAAAAAGAAAAAAAAAGGATTCTCAAGAGAATCTGCTGAAGACAACAGGACTGTTTAAATGGCTTCATGCAAAAAAAAACGCATGTTAACCCAGAGACTCTATTTCGTATGCACCGGCCTTCCTGCACTGGGTCCGATATATAAATGATGGGAAAACTGTCAGAGTGGCGCAGAAGGGTCCGAACCATGGGTGGAGGATGGTATCAGAGTTGTTAGAGGTTTTCTGCAGCCGCGGCCCATGGGGGAGGGAGAGCGACTGTCTGCTTTTTCTCTTTCGTGAGAGGGGGAAGGGGGGGGGGGGGCTTGGGGAGAACAGAGCCCTACTGTAATGGAGTATGTAAGGTTTCTCAACATTTCCTCTTTCTTTTTTCTTTTTTCTTTTTCTCTTTTTTTTTTTTAAACAAGGGCTCCAATCTATTCGTGGGGACGTGCTGGGAACCGGGCCCAGCGTCCCAATGCATATAGAATTGTACAGATCATTTGAGATCATTTGAGCAACTTTCCACCTCACACACACACAAGGAAAAATAAGAAACAAGGAAAAGGTGTCCTCCTCACACCTGAGAAACGCAGCTGTATCCAGCGGCCTATCTCAGTTGGTAAGGCACGCAAGTGGCATTCAGGAGGTGTTGGGTTCAATCCCCATTGGCCTCATGTACCTCCTGGGCATGCTTGGCGCCCGCCACCTGCATTGAGCCAGTCGTAGCTCTCCAGAACACACAAGGGTACTTTGAGCCAGGATACACAGAAGGCACCCACGTTTTGGGCACAGCATAACTACACTAAGTCAAACAATGCTGTTGGGACGACGCTCGCCGGAGCTGGGGCGAGTCGTGTTGCTCTGTAACCTAGCCAGGTGGGGGTGTGAGGCCTGGGAGAGCTCTACAGGGAATAAGACAGTGTTGGACAGTTTTAGAGAGTTTTGTTTGGGAGTCCAGGGGTTCTGAGCATTCGAAAAGAGGTGAGTAGTCATTCATAGTTTTTTAACCTCTCCTTTAATTCTCTTGAATTTCTTCAATAGTTCTCAGATTGATTCTCAGCCGAAGCCGGGTAATGGCCCCGGTATCTCAAATGACTTGCGCAATTCTATATGGGACGCTGGGCCCGGTTACCAGCACGTGCTGCTCCCCACAAATAGACTGGAGCGTTTGTCCCAAAAAAAAAAAAAAAAAAAAAAAAAAAAAAAGAGTTGTGGACACTGGACCGGATTTCCAGCAGGTGCTGCTCCCCACCAATAGATGGAGCCTTCACTAAAAAAAAAAAAAAAAAAAAAAAAGGATACTCTTATCGCCTCCTTAARMAGGAMYCMTKKGGVGDGRARTTMAAAAAAAAAAAAAAAAAAAGTTAAAAAACACTAGTGCACACAAGCCCAATTTTGATGAAGCTACTTTCCAAGGATCTCGAGCCTCCAACTGCGTCCTTTCAAAGTGGCCTGTGACTTTTGCCGCACGCCCAGGCCTGAAGCGGATTGCCCTTGCCGTGTAAACTGGGAAGAGCAGTACTCTGCTTCAGGTGAACTGGTGGTTTAACGGCTGTGCCATCTTCAGGGTGAGCGGCTCTGCACGACCAATGCCGAAGGAACACTCGACCTGGGCTGAGCACCCAAACTTCTTTTTTTTTTTTTTTTTTTAAGAAATAGCATGCTTTATTATATAATAATGGAGCAAAGGGAGGCCAGGAATCCCTCTACATCTCAACCCGGAAGACTGGGGCCATTACCCAGATTTGGTTCTAGTAGGACTGGGGCCATTACCCAGATTTGGTTCTAGTCGGACTGGGGCCATTACCCAGATTTGGCTCTTACTAGAACCCGGGTCCAGTGTCCCTTTCTCCTATAAAGCTTCATGCTATTCCTGAACAAAGACTAAAACTGGATAAATAAAGGACAAAATAGCAAAAAAAGAAAGAACCTGCCTACTATCTTTGATTCCGCCCATCCTCATCTTAAGCCCTAAAACCAACCGCTGTTGCTCGTCTTCCCCTACCTCCGACACCTCCTCCTCTCTCTAGAGTCTAAACCCTTCAGAACAGGCAAGTCCCAAACACGCTCTTCTGTTTTCGCTCTACAGATAAAATCCACTGACTGCTCTGGAACCGGGTCCACTTACAGCATTGACTTGGCGCAATCATGCTGATATTTGGACTGATTGTGGGGCGTGGTGACGGCAGGCTGAAAGGTGTTTGTTAGGGTAAGTAGGTTAGAAGGACGAGGCTGGGGCGACACAGGCCGGTGCTGGCGCCTCTGCTCTGTAACCCAGGGGAAGCTTGAGGCCGGTGAAGTTATGCCGAGGGTGGAAGGCATAACCAGATCGTCCGACGTAGTTGGTGCCGGGGTTTTGACCCTGTAACCTGCTAGGGGCTCGCCGCTAAGGGAATTGTCGAGGGAGGAAGGCACTTCCTGTCCGTCAGAGCTAGGTTGATCGGTACTGGGGAGGGTTGTGGTGCCCTGTTACCCTAGCAGAAGGGGGTATGAGATCAAGTGAGTTCTGGTACGAGGACTGAAACCCTGGACCGACGCCCCATCTGTTGCAAAGGGGAAGCTAGGATAGTAGGCAGATTAAGTCTTGCTCCCCCGCTCTTATATTTTTCTAAAGTTTTTCGAATGTCCCAAAAAGAGTTGGGTGTTTAGAGGTCCTAGGAATGTTTTTTAGGACTCTGGGATCCCTACTAACTTGTCTTAGGGGGCTGCAATGCTGTTATACTCCGTGATCTGTGGTTGTTCGATGTCAGAACGACGCTGACCAGTGCTGGGGTGTTGCCCTATAACCTGTGATACATGAGCGTGAGGTCTGGTAGAGAGATCTGGGGATGTCTTGAGGTGGGCGTTCCACGGGACAACCAAGGGTTGCTGCCGGGACAATGCTGGTCGGAGCTGGGGTGAGTCGCGTTGCCCTGTAACCCAACAGAAAGTGGGGGTGTGAGACCTAGAACAGATCGGCAGGGAGTACGACAGTTTTGGAGAACGTTGGAAGGGTTTGTATGGGATTTCGAGGGTTTGGGAACAATCGTAGGACCTCTGTGGCCTATTCTCATGCTTCTTGAGCAACGGTAAGAGTTCTTAGGTACTTCAAAAAGAAAATAAGGAGTGTGGGAGAAGATGGTGAGTTATCACGCGTCCTACCAGTGAGGGGGCTGGCAGGATGAGAGTATGGCATAGCAGCAGCAGAGATGGTGGCTCCGCTGCAGTCAATCTTGTCGGAGTGGGGTAAAGTGGATTGATGGGGTTTTTTTTTAGTCGTTTATGAATTATGCTTAATCATGAAGTTGTCAAAAAAAAAAAAAAAAAAAAAAAAAAAAGTCGTCTATTTGTTCAAGATCGCCTGGGCTGCTGCGTTTTGGTGAATATGCAATCTCAGGTTTTTTTTTTTTTTTTTCTTTTCTTAAGGGTGACGACCTTAAGATATCATCATCGAACTGACTGGCACTGGGTAGTTCTAGGTAGTTCCCAATTGTCGTAATTTTACTCATCTTCTTCCAGTGGAGTTTGAACTCAGGTCTGCATTTCAACAGTTGAAGGGTGTACCAACTGAGCTACACCTTCCTCCTTGACCCGGGAAGACCTAAAGGATATCAAGTGGTCGACCTACGCCCATATCAAACCAACCAATCAAAGGGCATTGCAATGGCAGATCATACATAGATGTCTGCCTACTCCTGATTGGGTAACTCAAAGAACAGATCTAGAACGACAACAACGGGTATCCCCCTTGTGCACGTTATGCAATTTCATTGTCCCGGCAAGAAGGGCAACACTGGAGCATTGTCTCCTGGAATGCCCCATGGTGGTGCCAATCTGGAAATGGTGGGATGCCGCTTGGCACTATCTTACAAGCCACCATTTTCCCTGGGGAGTGGAAGTGATACTCCTGGGCACCCTCCCTCCACTAACTGACTGGACTCAGTACATGTTAAACCTGTTCCGATATATCCGCCTGTCTGTAATTATTACAGCCTGGCGGATAAGGTGTGCCTATGAGCGGGGCGAAAATACATTTGCTCCTCAACATGCCAAGGTAGTTATCGCCGATACAATAATTGCAAACACGCGGGACGCCTGAAAATGTTTGCAATCCAAACTACGAAACGAAACAGAGGAGTCAAAAAGAAAACAACTCACGAAAAATTTTACAACCACCTGGGTTGACCCCAATAATAGGCTGTGCAGACTAGACCACCAAAGACACCTTCAGTGGCAGCCTTGGCTTACGACGGATAATAGTTGGGAGTTTCTCCAGATGACCATTTCTTATGCCATATCCAACCAACGAACTTTGTATTGGTTCCCACAGACCTCCACAAAGCTCAACAGTCACAGATCGAAGCTGGAACACGTCTCTGATATCTCTCCCCTACCTCACACCCCCATCCATGCTCCCCTTCCCGCCCAGCAGCCCATACCCTTCTATTATGTTGCTCCCCCTACACCAACACAGAAAATGTCAGCCAGGATGGACCACTGCAGCCCCGCCTATGGGACAAAAGACTGGGAGAAGAAATGGGTCGCTCGAAGATATAGGGGTTTAAGTACGGATTAAAAAGTTAAAAGGCTAATGAAGGGTCTGTGTGACAGAAGAGGCAGTGTATTGCACCTAGAGGGGGAGCGAGCCGGGATAACAATCATATTACTACCTTCCACTGCGACTGTGTACAGTTACAAAATCATTAGACTTTCTCTGTGTTGTGTTATATGGCATATCTGACTAGACATAACTATCACACAATTACCCATATATCTATCAGACATTATCTCATATGATCTCAAATACAAACCGACCCCCACCTAATACATTTGTGGTCCCTCAGTAACTACTTCAACAGGAATAGGACAACCTCACATTTCATGCCCACACCTACTGATAGAAACATGCAAGTATGATAGATATGAGTTAGAAGAGTAAGAGACACGATAGTGTATGGTAGCAAGTGGATAGATTGTGAGTGCAGAGTAACAAAAAGACATCATGTGTATTGGTTGTTCATGCTTGCAATTCTTTCACTGTATATGACAGGGATGCTGGACCCGTTTTCCAGCAGGTGCTGCTCCCCTCCAATAGATGGAGCCTCCCTGGCGTTGCTAGTGGTGTCTGCTTGTATCAGCACCCCTAGCAACTGCTCGGGCAGTTTCTCAAAAAAAAAAAAAAAAANGAGTGATGCTATGTGAGTCAGTCTATGTGAGTCAGTCTATGTGAGTCAGTTCGTTATCAGACTTCCGCTGCATACATGCTCATCCTATATTGGTTGATCTTTGGTTCTGCCCATACTCATTGAAGTATGTAACACTGTCCGTCCGTCTGTCTGTCTGTCTGTCTGTCTGTCTGTCTGTCTGTCTGTCTGTCTGTCCGTCCGTCCGTCCGTCTGTCTGTCCGTCCGTCCGTCCGTCCATCCGTCCGTCTCTCTCTCTCTCTCTCTCTCTCTCTCTCTCTCTCTCTCTCTCTCTCTCTCTCTCTCTCCCTTTCCCCCCCAGTCTCTCTCTCCAGTTCACGCAGATCGTCTAATCCAGGGGATCATTGGTCTGTGATCCCGCTATCGTATGTTCTGCCAGCCCATCCGCTTTTTGTACACTCATAATGAGACAGCACTCCCTCTCGCCTAATCAACCTATACTCCCACAGGTAACTTCCCTTGTTCCTCGTTTCGCCCATCAGATACTTGGATAGCTATGCAAGGTGTAGGTGGGGAAATGTGCCGAGTTTACGAGTTGAATGCATAATCGACATCAGGGTAGGCAGACTTGATGGATAATGTCTGCAGGGGTAAGTAGCACAGGACAACGCGATGGTAGATCAGACGATTCACATGGGATTCGGGGAAAGAAAATCAAGGTACGAGGGCTGCATGGACAATCAGTGGAAGATGGATGACGAGGGCGAGACGCTGAATGGGATAGGCTGATGCTTGATTTTGAGTTCATTGGTTTGTCTGTTTATTCGTGATGACGGCTGAGATGATCATCTGAGCAGGAGGCAGAAGGATGAACTGTTAACCGGACTGGAGCTCCACAGAATAGAAGGGGCGAGTGTGTGTGTGTTGAAAAAAAAAAAAAAAAATACAGACCTGAGTTCGAACTCCAGTGGAAGCAGACCTTTGCCCGGTTAGTTCGATGACGGAGAAAAAAAAAAAAAAAAAAAAAAAAAAAAAAAAAAAAAAAAAAAAAAAAAAGGTATTCTTTCTTTACTATCTTTAGCCAAAAAAAAAAAATTTCATTGAGTTATCTGCCCTGCACTCTAAGGTAGCTGAGACTTAGAGGGTAGCCACAGAAGTACTTCAGCAAGGAGAGGGGGGGTGGGGAGGAGGGGAGAAGAAAAAGAGCAAGGTTTTTTCTGGCTTTTCTACTGCTCAAGAGTGCTGAGGTGGTTGACGTGCTAGGAGATAAGAAGAAGAAGCATGAAGAGGAGGTGGCAAGATTAAAGGCTGATATCAAATCACTGAAGATGGCGGTTGAGGAGAAGAACTCGAAGGACGTTGAACTTCTCAAGATGGACAATCAGGCCCCGATCCACAATGTGATTATCCTGAGAGACGAAGTGGAGAGCATCAAACGATTTAACACGAGGGGCTCAGAAGTTGTGTCGGACAAGAGAATTTGTCAGATTGTACACCAGCGGATTACGTAAGCTAGTAGAAGCTTATCGTAGACTTCGGGATGATAAGGACTATTATGAGAGAGAAGTCCAGGTACTGAAAGAAAGAATTGACAGGACTTAAGCCAAGTCGTCATCATCTATCTCTATTTCATGATCTCGATCATCCACTCTATCATCCTAAATCATCCTAAATGATCCTCAATCATCCCAAATTATCATCAATGATCATCAATCATGAATGTATTTCCATTATAAGAGACGCTGGGCCCGGTTCCCAGCACATGCTGCTCCCCACGAATAGATTGGAGCAATTTTTTCAACAAAAAAAAAGAAAAAGCCAAGTCGTCCTCGCCATCAAAACGAAGGGTAACAGTGTGTGAGTTTCGGAACGTCAAGCCTATCAACCTGAACAAAAAGATGGATGCGCAAAACAGAGGGAACAAGGGTCAATGCTCGAATACAATCATATTCGAGAAGCAGGAGAATGAAGACTGTGATGATTATTGGAAGCAGGTGTTACGCGAGTTGTCAAATCTGACAGTCAAATAAGGTTGAAGAGGATGATTACAGAAGATACGGCACGAGCCGATTCAGTCTGACAAGAGAAATACATGCACAAGGCTGAGAATCAGGAGAGACAGGTCATAGCCAATCATTAGTTTCTAACTTCTAAAGTACTCAAATACTCATTATGCTTTTCTGGAAAACTATGTATAAGGGACGCTGGACCCGTTTTCCAACAGGTGCAGCTCGCCACCAATAGAATGGAGCCAACAGGAGGGATGGTAGGGGTGGGCGCTCGTATCACTATCCCTAGCAGGACCAACTGATGTTCTTAAAAAAAAAAAAAAAAAAAAAGTTGTCAAAGTACTAGGAAAATGAGATGGAAGAAGCTTGATCGGAATAAGCTATTCCTTATGTCACCATCAAGAAGAACGCAGATGATCTATCAAAGATCTACATGGACCAGATGTTTCCGCCGGAAGCAGCCACATAAGCTAGTGAGAAAGTAGTGAGTGAAGAGGGAGATGAAAGGGATGACTCGGTCAATCTGGTGGTGAATCGCAGCGGTCGAAATACCGTGTGAAAACCACTACAGAAGCTCAGGAAATTTCGGAGTAGGAGTTTTACCCAAGTACGGGTGAAGTGAAGAGTTTGCTTTTTTGGTTTTGCCTGCATGGATCTCCAACGAGTGTGAGTCGGGAGGAGCGTTAGCGCTACACGGCTCGGGAGGCTGCGAAGATTGTTGAGATGTAGAAACGACAGATTGAAGACGCGCTCGTAATTATGCAACACAACTTTGAGAACCTATCGCTGGAGCTTCTTCGGGAAGCAAAGGAGGCCTTCGATGGATGGGAAGACGAGTTGCGAGTGAGCGTTTTTTCGCAACTTTAAGATAGCCTTGCTAACGAGCAGGTTTCCGGTGACATTCATGAGTGTGTTACATCGTTGGGCAAGCTGCGAACGATTTTTATACAATGACGGACCATCATCAGCGTTGACAACTGGCAGGAGGCCGAGGAAGGCCTGCGGGATGATGGCGGCCACAAAGTTGTCATGACGAATGATCATGACTCATACGACGCTCAAAATATTGCTGGACCCAATGGCCATATGACTAATGTACAGACAACCGAAGTGACAAACGATGGGAATCCACACAAGTTTCAGACCATGGAGGAAACGGACCTCCGCTGTGGTCAGAGGCGAGAACGGATCAATAATCAGCACATGTGGGGCATCGACATGCCTGACGGATGGGGGCAAGTGCATGGCAATGATTGCATGACAAACACTGCAGCCTCCCAGAACGTTGCAATGATGAACACCAAACAGGTCCAATTACCTCAATTTGACCAGCACTCTGCACTGCGATTAGGCAAGAACGGGCAAGGTGGGGAGCCTGCTCTTCTAACAGTTTGCAGGGCGAGTGAAGGGCACCGATCCAAAGGTAAGTGCATTATGGGTGACATACTTAGCAGAAAGGGTTTCCCCTGCACCCTTCCTTTGTTGGGTGTCATGGCGGCCTTCTTATGCGATCTTCGAGATGTTGACAGCTGGGCGATCCGGTGTTTCTCTTTCGATTGGATTTTTTTAGGCTTGCTGTTTGGGATTGGGTTGATCACAGTTCGAGGGTCATGTTGGATGGGGGCAGTGTGGTTATGAGGGATTTGGGATGATGGGTGGGCGAGATTAGGAGTTGGCTAATGGCGTGTGGTGGTCAGGCAGGGGGAAGGAAATTCCCTGTGGAGTTATTTCCCCCTTGCTTTCGAGGCGAGGACCGATTTGCACTTTGCTTCCCGCCTCATCAGTTCACCCTCCTTCCCTTAAGTGCACAATGACGTCTGATAAAATTTTAGAAACACAGCTCCATCCTGCTAGCCGAGGTCACCGACTTAGGGTTTTGTGCAAGTCTTTGGGCTGGGGGATGACCAGGAGATAATTGGGATGATATGAAGATACAGCGAAAGAGCAGCCCTCATATGGAAATTGGAATAATATCAAGTTATCAACAATGCGTATGAGAATGAGTGCTCTGCATATCCCGTGTGACAGGAATAACTCTTTTCAGCTTTGACTACCTCTCCCCTCGCACAATAGCATGCACAATGGCATACACAATGGACAATGATTGGTTGATAGGTTAAATAAATAACCACATACGTGAGCTGGCCTGCAGCCGCTGGGGAGGGGAGTCACGGATGCCTATTAGGTGGCAGGATCCATACATCAATAAAGCTCGCCACACACCATAGAATGAATTAGAAACATCTGAGAATAGCAAGGAGCATCTGCGATCAGGGTTTTATGGATTGAGTGACGTTCGCCTCCGGGAGTGCTCTCGGGTCAGGAGGGGGCCTGGAGAGTTTGCTCTCGAAGGAAGGGTGGTTGCTGACTGCAATTCTGCCATGTGGTAGGGACTTGGTGGAACCGTTTAGGGTGCAGGACGGTGGATGCGTTGTGTGGCTGAGCTGTTAAAATAGATGGGCACTTAATCCCCTCTGTGGAGGGCAATCAATTTTGTCCAGTACCTATTAATTACAACCTATAACTGAAACTGCTATAACCATGGCATCCTGCATTGAATGTTAAGGGACGCGGGACCCGATTTCCAGCAGGTGCAACTTCCCACCAATGGAGCGAAGCCATCATGATGTGGAATGGGAAGGGTGTCTGCTCTTATCAGTGCCCCCACCGTTCCCGCCGCTGATGTGTTGAAAAAAAAAGAAGGAATATCGGCGCTACCAAGGGCTCTCCATGTCCCAATGTTCTTTTTAAATTCCCCCCTCTTTTTTTCATGCTATAGAAAAAGAAAAAAAAAAGGTTTGCTTTTTGGAAATCGAGCATTGGTTAGTGTTGATTGTTTGGCCCGCTATGGTAAAATTGACAATCTATTTCGTATCACTGTCATTTATTCCATCATCTATAGGTTCTTTATGTGGTGTGATAAGATATTTTTTTTTCTTGTGTAGACTTCTAACTGACTCCTAAATTTTATCTCTTGTCCAGATCCGCTTGTCTATGCCCTAGTTTCCACTTGGTGCAAACATGCGTATATAGGTTGCTCCTTTAGATTTTTTTTCATCAGATGGAGAAAACATCTATCACGATTAACCTCTACTTCCAAATCTTATACGAGGAATCACCGTCTTTATTGTTGGTTGAGATATATTAGAATCGAAAGTTACGTTAACATCCCTATTGCAGTTTTGAATCTTGATGATGTTTTGTCCGTTGAATCCTTTTCCATCCGTATGTTGTCCCTTTTTTAGTAGTCTAGCTAAGGAGATGACCTAAGAAAGCAAATAGACCAGGAAAACATGAGAGAAAAAGACGGGGCGGAAACGTTGATCATCGACATTCCCAAGATTCGAAAAATTTATTTACTCCTGCTTTTGTCCGGTTTAAATCACTAATTACATTTTGTTTTTCTTTTGCTCAACCTACCTTAGCTGTACTTCAGTCTCAAATCTATTTTTGAAGATGCTTTCCAAAAACATATGAGTTTTTATTAACTATCAGCGGTGTCGAAGAGGTACTATGTGATAGTTGGAAACTTCTCGGAAGAATCTACGGTTCGCCAATGATGAGATGTGAGAGAGGAACTGGGTGCTAAAAAATGTAGGATATGGTTCAAATCTGGACTTACAATTCGTGTTGATAAAGTTCATCGTTTATGTGCGAAGTTGGTTAATAATAAACGCTTTTTGACTCCTCTCTTAAACAAATCATCTACTTGGAAAGGACTTTATTTTTTTACTGCGGACCGCCTCATCCTTTTGTATAACTCTATTAGTGCTATTAGTAAGAAACAATGTAGGACCGCTCTTACGATTGTTATCGGGAGAGTACTGAGATCAAGACATGAAATTTATATTCGCTAGAAACCTTTTTTTTTTTTTTTTTTTTTTAAACGCCCTCTTCAGTGTTAGTGGTGCTGATAAAGGCAGACACCACTACCACCTGGGGAGCGGCTCCGTCTATTGGTGGGAAGCATCACGTGCTGGAAAACGGGTCCAGCGTCCCATATACAAATTGAATTCAGAGCAAATCTGAATCAAAATTGTGGAGGATTCCTGCCAGCATTGATTGCCCTGGAATCCAGGGGATTGACTGGGCAGGATATTGGGGAGAGGGGGGAACCTCTTCACCCTGGAACCGGCACCAGATGCCTGCTGTTACATACTAGTTCCTCCCTCTCCCTGCCATTGATTTCTCTGAAAACTAGAGAATTACCTGAGCAGGATACATCATCCCCCCTTTTTTAAGAGTGTAAATTATTGGAATAACACTTGTTGGGGACCTATTGCTAAGCTACTCAAACAACAATTACCACAAGGGTCCTTCGAATGCTCGGAACCCCTCGACTCCCCAACCAAACACTCCAACATTCACTGACCCTGTCTAATTCCTTGCCGCGCTCTCCAAGGCGTAGCACCTCCTCACCCTGAGTCTGGCGCTAGGTACAGTGTTGCACACTAGTTCCTTCCTCCCCCTGGTCCCGTTTCTTGACTGAGAGACTAAGCCACCCCCCTTTTCTACTACTAACCAAACCATTGTCTCTCTACTATGGTTGTGGCTGCCAACGGGAACATGTCTAGGAAATCCTCGGGGCTTTTCATTGGGTTGCTGGGGTCAACTTGCAGCCAATTGTGAAATTTGAGCTTGTAGTCCTTGGCAAAGTCTCTGCCACCCCCCTTATGTCCCTTTTCCCCATGCCAATCTATTTGAGTTATCCTGCCCCCCCTTTCCCCTCCCAGCCATTCTGCGCAGAACGTTTGGATTTCCTTAACGATGTCTGACTTCTGTGTTAGAATTACTATTTTCTCCTGAAGTCGTTGCCACTGTGCTCTTATTTCTGTTTCCACAAATTATTTAACGGTAGTCGCCACTTCCCGTTCCTCCATGCTGGCCCCTTCTTGGTAAAAAATGTACCTCCTTGTCCACAAGGTCCAGATCATCGTCTTTCTAGATATGGTAAAGAGGTTGTTGGCGAAGCGGAATGCGTGTGGCCTGCTCCACTGTCCCAGCAGAAGAGCTTCTCATTTCCATGGCCACTCCTCATTAGTGCTCAACTGAGACCAAATGTGATCCCACCAACGCCACAGCAGGGTAGCACCCAGACATTGGAGAAAAATGTGTTTAATTGTCTCACATATTCTTCGGGCCGGGAACCCTGCATTGCAGGAATTACACCATGGGAGTGCGACCTCCCTTTGTTCCAGATTTGTCCTGTCTATAATCCAATCATTGGTGGGGAGGCATCTGTGACAGATTTGCCACTATAGAGAGGTGAACTTTGCTGGTCTCTCTTTCACCCCTCTGAACCACTACAACCTTCTAACTTGATCCCTATGCAGGCCAAGGTGTTTCTGTCAGCGTTCTTCTATCCCTGCCCGAATGTCGACCCTAGGTTTGATCATCCTATAAGTGGCTTTAACAGTCAGCTCAAAGAGGTGCACTGCTTGTCCATTCCGTCCCCTAACCCATTGCCATTCTAGAGGGTCCAGGGGTAATGAGGACAGGGGGACTTCTGGTAAAAATGTCCGCAATTGATTCCTCCCTTCTTTATGGCTCTGCAGGACCCGGATCCGGTAGAGGTTGGTCCTCTCATGTCATTGGACCAAGTCTGGATGGTAGCGTACTAGCGTATCGTCCCCTCTTCTTTTGAAAAGGTTGACCATGGCCCCTTCTTGTCTGGCCTCAACTACCGTGCCAATTTGCAAGGGGAAGTTAACTACCCTTACTGCTACCCAGTCATGCTCTTGTAGTATCGGGCCCTTTCTTAGGGTCACCACCCAGGCAAGGGGCATCGAAAATGTCAATTGTTCCAGGGCATCTGCCAACTTGCGAGTGTGGCGTAGGCATGGACGTAATTGTTGGGCTGTTTTCCAGTCTTTGGTTGCCTCATCCCATATATCCCCTACTTTAAGAATTCCTTGCCTAACCCATGAGGCCCAGCGGGGGTCCGAGCTGGCGAAGACTCTTCCTTGCCTGTCTGTGATTGCCCTATTCCCAAAAAGGGGTTGAGCAACAAAACGTAATCAACAGTGTGGTCTGGGACAAGTTAATCCATCCCAAAACCAGGGGAGGACTAAGCTTATTGGACCCCGCTCTACAAACTACTGCACTATCAATCCAATGGATCAAAAATTGATAGTTGGAATAAAACGTATGTGGCGGGATCTGGTTTTGGAACAAATCCGCAGACTCGCACCGAGAACTGCCAACACAGTAAACCCCCTCACATGGATTGAGGGCCGGTATTGGTCTATACCCCGCCCTCGCTTGAACTTTTAAGAGGAAGGGGATAGAGCGACTAGGCAAGATTTGGTAAAAGATAAGTTCTGGATCGACCTTATTAAAAACAGGAGGAGGCTGCCAATCCCTGATAAGTGGGCCAAAGAGGGATGTGTTTTTGTTTCCCCAATTCTGCATTATTTCGAGTGTCGGCTTAGTGATCCATTCGTTGTTTCTTGTTAGCGGTCCATGGGCTGAGAGCACCACCCCCAAGACTCTGATTGGTTCGTCAAGGGGTCTCCAGTCAACCTTAGGCTGTTCAGGTGGGCAAACTCCATGGAAGTGGATCCACCAGCCTTGCTTTTTGCTCCCCCAATTGACAGATAATGTCAGACATGTCAGATACCGAGGTGAACCGGTCCATGAGGGCTTGAAATTCGGCCATGTTACTGTGGGTAGTCTCGGCTACTATTGTAAGATCATCCGCAAACATCGAGTAGATCGGTATGACATCTTCCAGGATACCTTACAGCCAAAGTCTGAAGATTGTTTTGTTCGTTCTCAGATTAGCTGTCAGTGCTTCCATCACTACCAAGAACAGGAAGGGGGCTAGCGGGTCACCCTGCCGCACAGAGTGCTGCAATTTAATTTATGGGGTTGGCAAACCATTTACATGTACCCGTGTGGTCACATTATTATAGAGTATCATAATCCAGTCACGGAATTATGGACCGAAGTTCATTTTTTGCAGGCATTTGTTTAGGAATTTTCAGTCTACATGATCGTATGCTTTTTCGAAATCAATAAAAACTATGGCTGCATTTTGTCGTGACTCTCTTGATAGCTTAATCAGTTCATTGACCAATAACACATTGTCTTGAATGTTCCTGTTTCGCATGAACCCTGTTTGTGCAGGGTGAATTATCTCCTCCAGGATAGGGATCATCCTGTTGGTCATTGTCTTGGCCACCAACTTATAGACCACCGTAAGGAGTGTGATTGGTCGGTAATTCCTTATGTTTGTTTTGTCCCCTTTTTTGTACAAAAGGGTGAGGATCCCCTGACTCACCAGCTCCCCCATATCTCTTGAGGCTTTCACCTGGCGATAAAATTTCATAAACTCCTTTGACATATAGGACCACATCTCCTCCCATAATTCTTTAGGGAGCCCGTCCACCCCTGGGGTTTTGTATTCCTCCATCTCCAAGAGGGCATTCCGGATTTCCTCCTTCCGTAGCAGTTTGTCCAGAGCCTCGCTCTGCTCATTAGATGATCGTGCAGTGAGGGGGAGTAGGAATTCTGTAATTTTTCCTTCCTTTGTCTTCTCTGAATCATTGGTTAGAGTGGAAGAAAATAGTTCTTTATAGAAATCACTGATCATTTTCAAGCCATGGGCCGAGGAATATGAGGTGACTTCGTGGGTTTTGATCGGGTCATAAAGCCCCTCTATGGAGGATCGTCTGGCCTTGGTTTGTGTCAGCGTGAAGAAGGATGCGTCCATTTGTCTTTCAGTGTTGTGCCTGGATAACTTGCCTCTGATGATGGAGCCCTGCCACCTTTGTTGGGCGAACTCTAGCAGTTGTTTTTTTAGTAGTTGTGATTCAACGGATTTAGTTTGCTCACTGTGATTCGGTGACTCATGCCAGCAAACAAATTTCGTTTGCAGTAAATGTGATGTTTTGAGACTTGGATAACGCGATTCTTTTTAATTAAGTACATTCCTCATCTTCCTTATTTGATAGATAAGTTTAATAAAAAAGTTGATGTTGATGGTGACATCTATGTTTCAAACTATGATATGAAAGAAATGTTTTCGGCATTACCGCATGAGTCAATTATTAGAGCGGTTAAATGAATCGTGAGGATTCATGAAGAGAAAGGGTTTTCTGAAGTTTACATGAAGAAAGGGGCAAAGTTGTCAAAGTATAAAAAAAACGACCGAAGGACGGATGAAGATTAGCTTCTCAAAATGAAAAGTACATATGTCGTGGCTATGGAGCAGATCATCAAGCAGAAAGTCGGTATACCCGAGCCCGACATTAACCCATTTCCTTTGTGCGTTTTACAAACATAAATTTTTAAGTATAATTGGGAATAAGAGGTTTCAACTCTTTGGGTTAGATTAATTAAGGACGTTCGATATTCGCTAGATTTAATAGGAATTTTTTTCTTTCGCGGTATGATGCTTATGTTGTTGTAGATTGATTTGAGAATTCACTTACTTATAATATGTGCTTGGAGATGAAAAAATATGGAGGGGAATGAGATTATCCAGGGTCCATTATGAAAGTATATCACTCCCCGACTAGAGTGCTTTGTGCCGCGGCACACAAGAATGAGAGGTATACCCTGCAGGAAGGTATTCGTTTTCACTGTCCCCAAAATTTCGCTTCCTATTCCTTGAAGGAACAAAAAATGACGGTTATTCTTTCTTTCATTCATAGAGCTCATACGATAAATTCAATGCTCGTAGCAGAAGTTGGGTTTTTATCAACTCTGAAGGAGGAATTGCGAGTGAGAAATTTCCCTGACATATATTTCAACGATGCTTGGAGACACTTTTCAGTCAAATTCGGGATCTGGAAGGAATGGGTACTTTTTTTTTTTTTTTTTCCCTAAAACAAAAACTGCAGTTTTAAATGTTTTATTATATGAATACTCAATGAGGCCAGGAATTCCTCAACATCTCAACCTGGAGAGTGTTGGGGCCATTATCCATATTTGGCTTGAGCTGAAAACCAGGTCCCCTGTCCCAATATCCACAACATCAACAACAATAAAAACTGGACAAGTAAACACAAATAGAATAAAGGAGGAAACTTAGCTACCGCCTCGTAAGAAAGCGTATCCTACTCCTGTTTGACCCTTAATCTGCTGCGGTATCTCGTTTCCCCTCTCAGACCCCGAGTAGGCTTCTTTGGTCATATAAACCCTCAACCGTACCTCCTGCTATGTCCTCTCCATTTTTTTTTCTTTTTTCTTTTTTTTTTTAATTTGGACCATTTCTCGATTTATGCGTGTCATCCTTGCACAGGGGCCATGCTAATCTTCTCTGTATCGTTCCAATTTTAACTGATGTCCCGAAGGACATGTCCTCTCCATTCTTCCTTTTTGCTTTTCTCAATTCCTTTTTCCTCGGTGTTCTCCCCATTCCCTTTTTTTTTTTTTTTTTTTTTTTTGTTTGTTTGTTTTTTTGTCCCGAAGGACATGTCCTCTCCATTCTTCCTTTTTGTTTTTTTCAATTCCTTTTTCCTCGGTGTTCTCCCCATTCCCTATCTCTGGTAATCCTTCAAACTCATCTGTGCCCTGTAAGCCCTAACTAACTCTGGGAGTCTTAAACCCTGAACCCCGGCTACCCGCTTGTCATGCTATGTCCAGATTAACAATTGCTGCTTGTTAGCATACAGGTGTCAGCGGATCTGAAGGGAGATTCCCAGCATGACTTTGTAGGCCGTTTTGCTTTTTCAGACATTGAGGACTTCCTTTGTGTGAGCGCGAAGCTCTGCGTAGATCAACATGTTTGTCTGCCCACCCTCCTCCCCTGGGCCCTCCAACCTGCGTTCCTCGTTGTTGCTTGTTGTCCATGCGTGTACAGTCTTTGCTTTGCTTCATTTTTCTTCTTGCTGCCTTT
Organism: Chara braunii; assembly: GCA_003427395.1. Classification (NCBI taxonomy): domain Eukaryota; kingdom Viridiplantae; phylum Streptophyta; class Charophyceae; order Charales; family Characeae; genus Chara; species Chara braunii. The sequence continues at coordinate 1,128,931 of BFEA01000240.1, forward strand.
TGCCTGGCAGCTTTGTGCCTTGCTGCCTTTGCTTTCTACCGTTTCCCTTGCTGCCGTCGTCCTCACTGCTTTATGCGGTCGGTTTGACTAAATCGGTCTTTGTTGCTTGGTGCTTACTTTTTGACAGCTTCTGTGTGTCCAAGTGACGACCCCTCCAAGAAGCGCCAAAAATCAGTTATTATTTAATAAACTGGCCATTTGTTAAAAACAAAAAATGTCGGTTACTTTTGTTCGCAGGGGGGGCTACTCTGTCTGGATTGTCTGCGGGTGCAGGTTCCATGGGTGATGACCGATGCTCATTGGAGTGGCCTCCTGTCTCGTAGGGTGGTGTGAACCAACAGTCTGCGGGGTTCGTCTTGTGGTGTGAATAGGTTATGGACTGCTTTGGGTCCATGTTGGATGTGTGGACGGCCAGGTATGCCCTCCCCAGCTGCCTTGCTCCCCATCCACTTGACACGTGTTTTCCGCGCTGCTTGTCCGGTTGTGCGTCCGCCTCTTGCCTCATTGACTCCTCTTTGCCTTGCTGGCGTCCACCTCACTTCTTTTTGTCTCACGGATTCGCCTGATGGTTAGTGTGTCATTGTCATACCGCCTTTTGCCTTGCTTGCCTCTTGCCTCACTGTGTTTTGCCTGGAAGCCGTTTGCCTCGCTGCCTTGTCTTTCTGTTCTGTGTGGCTGGTCGTTTGGCTGCGGTTTGCCTCAGTGCCTTATGTTTCCGTGGTGCTTGCTTGGTCGTTTGACTGCCGCCTTTTGCCTCGCGGCATTGTCTTTCCATGTTGCTTGCCCTTTCCTTTTGCTGCCTTTCGCCTCACCACCATTTACCTACCTTGCTGCCCCTTTTGCCTCGCTGCCTTATGCTGTTTCTCTGCCCACCCCTCCTGCCCAGTGCCCTCCAGCCCATGTTCCGTGCTGCTGCTCGTCTTCCAACGCCCTTTTGCCTCGCCCTTGCCTAGCTGCTTGTGCTACCGCTTGTCCGCTTACAAAGGGGTTAAATAATTCATGACTCGAAGCATCAATATGGGCATTCCACAGACTGTCAGAGATTTCAGGTTTTAACTCGTACTTTGTGGCCTTTGCATGTTTGCATCCTGGTGGGCATGCTGCAGGCACTTTTTTTGACTGTCGTTTCGATGACGTGACATACATTTTGGCGCAACATGCCACATCGATGCAGTTGTGGAGGTCTTTGAAAAAAATGAAAAAAAAAAAAAAAAAAAAAAAAAACNAAAAAAAAAAAAAAAAAAAAAAAACCGGCCCCCTGCAGTGCTAGTGATGCTCGTTGAAACAGGGCAGTTGCGGAGGTCTTACCTCCCCAAACACGCACATTTATGAATAGTTTTGCTCTGCGTGCACATAATTTCCCATCATACACGTTGTCACACACACATGTACACCCACATATCCGCACACACACACATGCAGACACACACACATTGGCGTATAGACATATACACTTCGTGAAAGTACCATGGAATGGTCAGGCACAGTCATGCTTTTCCTTTCCGTGGTGACTCAGCTTATAAAATGCTCAGACCAAAACAAAGACTACGGGACACGGTCAACGATCGGTGGGCTAGACACCTCAACGTAGACCGCACCCTCATAGCACCGATTCAATGGTTCAAAGAACAGAAGTCTAAACCCATGAAAATCACCTCCCTACAGTGACAGATTGCCCACCGCTGTCTGCCAACAAACGACTGGTTAACAGATCGGACAAATCTAGAACAACGAGGTCTGCTACTTCCATGGTGTCAGCGGTGCCAGAGTCTCTTCCCCTTCTATAAGAAGGCGGAGACCATTGAGCACATTCTTATGCAATGCCCGATAGCCCAATTTACATGGAAATGGTGGGATCGCATATGGCGGAAGATGGAATCCGAAATCCCCTGGCCTTGGTCATGGCAGGCTATTTTGGCTGGCCATTGGCCGGTAGCAAGAGCAGCCACGGCCTTCGTAGAGAACATGTACAGTGTGGGAAGAAGGGCCGTGATATGGGCACTTTGGTGGCAGAGGTGCACCCTGGCCATGGAGAAGGTGCGAGTAGATGGGGCAGACGTCACAGAACAGATTCAACAGCAGGTGCATCTTGAGCTCACACGAAGATGGTCAGACACGAAAGCACAACTAGATCTCTTTAGACAAACTGGAGATGTCAGGATAAGGATTACAGCATTCTGTACAGACTGGGTAGGAGGGGAGAGAGAAGGATGGATAGCAAAAGTGGAACGGAGTGGACATAAGGGAGAGGGACAGCAGGACCTGGAACAGATGAGAGATTACCAGTTAGTTTTTTTAAAGACTGGACAAACATAGAACCCCCGTTCCCACTACGTCCGTCAACCCTCAGACTTCCCAGACCCCTTCCCACCCCACGCCCTCTCGTTGGCAGAGATCCTATCCTGTATTTCATTACATATATTAGGTCCGCTTTTCCGTACACCGCCCTCCCTTTTGACCACATTTCGATCACAGGCATTTGGAACCGTGCCCTGGGTCCCCCCAGGGAGGAGGGTTAGGATTTTGCTCAGACAGAAAAGATCCCCCCCAGCCACCGGGGCAGTCAAGGTTGATAGCCAGGATTGCATGCACTCATGATCTGTCTTCTGTTTACAGAATGCAATAGATAGTGAAGCAGGGTTTCTTTGGAGGGTGGGCTGAGGAATAGATAGTGATCCCAATAACGGGCCGCTGGACCCGGTTTCCAACACTGGTTGTACTTGTTCCTCATGAATGGTTAGGTATGGCTTTTGTAGACAGATTGTCCAGCATAGTTCCCTCATACGAGGTATGAGTTCCACCATACTACAGACCTTCTCCCTCAATACTGCTCAGTCAAACCCCCAACTACTGGGGTCGTCAACGCTGGCAGCCAGGATCGCAGGTACCAATGCGCTTTTCATGTTTCATAATACACAGTGGGTAGCAAGGCAGTCTTGACTGGAGGGCGGGCTGGGGGCACAGATGGGGACTACTGGTGCCCCCCAGTTTCCCTGCTGAACCCTATCCTGGGGCCCTGTTTTCGGAAACATAGAACACTTAGCAATGGGACGCTGGACCCGTTTTCCTGCATAGGTGTTAGTGCAGCTACTCACAACTCATCTTATGGTCTCCCAAAAGGTAAGGGACACTGGACCCGGTTTCCAGCAGGTGTTGCTCCCGACTAATAGATGGGGCCCTCCCGGGGTTGCTAGCGGTGTCTGCTTAAACCAGCACAACTAGCACCACCTCGGGTGTTGTTTAACAAAAAAAAAAAAAAAAA
>BFEA01000240.1:1247283-1257995 GCA_003427395.1 Chara braunii
CAATGACGACGATCGTGATGATGACGATGATGACGTGGCACGGCAACGACGACCTCGACGATGATGTTGATGATGGCCGGTGACGTCGTCCAAGTAGGGTGGGTCGGGCGGGTTCGAACCGCTCCGTTACCAGTGTAACGAGCGTGAGGCTGAGGGTGAGCCGAGGGAGAGGAGAGAGAGGGGGAGAGTGAGAGCACACACACACACTCACTCACTCGACACGACGGACTCGGACTGAGGATCGGACGCAGACACAGTGGCAAGGCACAAAGTCGGAGTCTTGGATTCCCGAATGCCGAAAACAGCAAGTCACACTTAGTACGAGTACAGCAGCAGAGAACTGGTACGAGACTGGTGCCCGTACCGTACGGGGAGCCGGTATAAGTACCGGTGACACGTACGGTGCTAGGGGCATTTCTGCAAAGGCCCCCGAGGGCAGAACAAAAAAAATGCAGTATTTGAAAGTGGCGCCCGMATTGCAGCATGGCGCCAGTTGTCCAAAATCCTACGGTACCAAAGGAGGGGTTCGGAAAAAGGGTGCCAGGCCGAAAACGGGATGCAGCTGAAACAGCAAAAAGATAGACCAGGGATCGAGCCCTGGCGAAGTCCGTAACAAAAGCCAAGTGTCTGAAAAAGGTGGCCGCAGCCACGCAGGTCGGGCGGCAAAAAGGGGCTGTGCGGCCTGCGGGGCCAGGAAAAATAGAGGACGGCCCCTAGGCCCGTGTAGCAGCCGCAAGGATGCTACACTCTCTCTCGCTCAGTTCGCGTCAAGATACAATCCGAGAGAGGGAGGGAGAGAGCAGAAGGTTGGACCAAGTTTGCACGGGGCTGGCACAGCATGACAGAGTGCTAGCACATTAGGGCATGATGATGACAGGGCATCAAGAAACATTGCAACGCGACAGACTATGTATTGCACACGCATCAAGAAACATTGCAACGCGACAGACTATGTATTGCACACCAAATAAAAGTTATAAGACCCCTATGAGTAGGTTTTAGATGTTGTACATTCACCGTGCGTGCCTGGACCAGCTTTTGGCTGCAGATACAAGTTGAGACCAGACCAGTGGGAAAAGGCCATCAGTTGAAAATCCAGCCACGTTTTCCACTGCAAGCCCTTAGGCCTATGCTTGGCGGCCTTTTCGTACAAATAGTGATTGGATTGGCTGGGAATTGTGACCATCGGATGGTCTCACAAACACAAAGCCAGCTTTTTCCATAATCATACTGGGCGGTTGTGTACAGTGGTCAGATCACTTACGTAATAGCCACATGTGCATGACCAACTGCTTTTGTACCACAGACTCGTACTGAGTTAGTAGGTAGATGCAATGACTTGCTGTTTTCTGGTCGCCTGTAGCCTCTCTCTGTCGAGGCTGTACTATAGGTAGGACAGATTCACAATTTTGTTTGGCTGAGGGCTAACCGAGAGACCTACCTGTGAGGGAAATTAGTGAGGGACATATCTGCAAATTCGGAAAATATGCAGGCCCGGTACAAACCGAATTCCCTACAGCTACCCTAACTGCGAATAGCAGGCCCGGACTACCCCTAGGACAGACGGGCCCTAAGGGCCTATTCTGATAGACCGTCCTATAGCCTATAGCCGGGTCCGGTAGAGGCCGAGGGGCCGAAACAGAAACGGTACCGGTCGGTCAGTCAGTCCGGTCTAGGTCGACTCTAGACTAGTGTAGGATATAGAGAGGATGGGCACATCGGTTCAGGGCTTTTGGCAGTTGGTACCGAGTACATCGCTGCTACACTACGCGTGAACCGGAAGTGGTGACGGCTCAGCGTGGAAGGAGACAGGCATAGCCAGACCTTCAGAGCGCCGGCCATAGCTGGGACCTGCGCTGTACTCTGCCAGCACGCAGGGGCTGACAGAGGTCTGGGCTATCGAGGTCTGCTGGAGGCGAGAGAGATTGGTGCCCTGCTGGACCCTCCTCCGGAGTGGGGTTCCAGGGTGTTGGCGCTGCAGCTTTCTTCCTCAGAGGTCATCTTGTCAGGGTTTGGTGGCTGCTGCAGACTTCCACCCGGGAAGTCTTCCGACACTTCGTCATCAGGGTGGCGCATGATGTTTCAGGGGCTCAGGGGTGTTACGGGTGTTATTCACGGTTGGGGAGTGAAGCGCTGCTAATTTCTGAGCAGCGCACTGTGGTACTGAAGTTATCCTGACAATTTGAGACTCTGAGTTTAATAAACAGTGTGTAACTGGGTTTGGACTATCATCGTTTCATTGTTTCCTGGATGTGATCTGCTCGGCTTTTCTCTATGACTGGTTGTGAGGATTGAGTGGAGTGTATTGCACTTCCAGTGTACCCCTGTCATATCGCATGGTCAAGTCTTCCGCTGTGTTATCTCTCCCTGTGCGGTGTGATACTCCTATCCTCTCCCCTTCCTTCTGTGTAGGTATGGGCATGCAGGGAAGTCTATGCGAGTGAGTGTTGGTCTTCAGACAGCAAACAACCAGAATCATAACATAGATGTGCACGAGTAGGTATGGCCTTAACTAGGTTAATAGCCACATGAGAACATCAGCAATGTCTGTACTTTGTTGCTGTGCGCTTGGCCATGTGCCGAATGTACATCTCCAGGCTTGTGCTGCTGCATGACCAGCTACGCTTGGACCAAGTTAATAGCCATGTGTGCTTAGTCAGATGTTTAATAGCTATGTATGCATGTGCTACCGTCTTCTCCCGAACACAACGCACCCTTGTCTTGGCTGTACCGGAACGGAAATATAGCTTGTATACGTTCATTTTCAGGGTGCGTTATGTTCGGGGGAAGATGGTAGCTGTGTTTCTATTACTGAGTTCATAGCCACATGACCATGACCAGATATGTTTGTTCTGTGTTGATGAGCATTCAGACACATGAGCATGAGCATGGCCTGAGTCAGGTTGACTGGCAATCTGCACAGGGCCACTGTGACCTCTCCTCATGTGAACTCAAAATAAAGGACTAGTTCGCCGAGCAAGAGGATTTGAACCTGTGACCTGCAACTTAAGAGTTCCTTCCAAAATAATCAGGTCCGATCACATCCATTCCGGACTGACACAGTCCATCCCTTTACAAGGCGAGCAGGCATGCCCAGACAGCTCAATGAAAAAATGCAACACCGCAGGTGGAAGGCCAAGAAAACATGCCAGTATGAAAAAACTGCAGATGTCATGTTCAGCAAGACGGATCTGTATTGGGCCTTTCTCCACTGCACAACATTCTAGACGTATGTGAAGCTGTTAATGGTCCAAATACAATCAAAACGTTAGATCAGTCGAAAATCCACTATGTGGTACGAATCGCTGTCCACATAGATGTTGAATGAGAGCAGTGGAATGAGACGCATTGTGGCCCGCATCCAGATATATGTCAAGGTCCATCCTGGCCCGTGAATGACAACCATTTCCCCATTACAAACGACAAAGCACATAACAGAAGCACAAAGACCGCATGCAAATACAAGCAAGGTACAACAACAACCCCTTGCCACATTTTTTTGGGTGACACATTAAACACAGGAAGGTGTTCCTTAGAGGCATCATGCTCTCACCTCCCTCCCTTGCAGCGCAACTCCAAACGAAGTCAAATTGTCCGTTCCATAGAAGGGGACACCCACAATAACCAGGTAGTATTGTCGATCAACTGCCGGAATAACATACTTCCCTCCTCCAGGGAACTGCCTGTAGGTTCTCCTCTCTTGATATGAATATGGTGAAGCACTAGATGGAGCAGGTTGGCTGTTACCACCCACATAATAGTTGTCTTCCTCCCAAGACAGACCCTTACCATCTTCAAATGCCAGACCACCACAGTTGAGACGAGTCGGCGACACCTCCCCTGCAAACCCATATGGATTCTGGAATCAGCGTTTGAGAGCAAAAAGGGCAGAAAAGAAAGGAAAAGGGTGCGTGGCATGTCAGGGCCGTGGCTATCCAACGCTACCGTCTTCCCCCAAACACAGTGAATACGCACTGTATTCGAGTTTTCAAAATATTCACAAATTCAAAAAGAATGCACATGCGTTGTATTCGAAAATCGGGGCTGTTCGAATAGAACACATATGCATTGTATTTAAATAGAACGCAACCTATGCATTACACACGTTTACCCCCAAACATGACACATATGCGTTGCATTCGACTTTTCAAAATATTCAAAACATTGAATAGAATGCATGTGCGTTGTATTAAAAAATTGGGGCTGTTCGAATAGAAAGCACATGCATTGTATTCGAGTAGAAAGCAACCTATCCGTTATATTCATTTACAACGCATATGCCTTGTGTTCGGGGGAAGACGGTAGGGAACTGCACAGGTTTCTGGGTGGCCAAGGCCGCACCTTGGTCGTTGGTCCTCGTTTTCGGTCTAGAGGCAGTTCAGACTTTACATCACTAATCTTTTTTTTTTTAACTTTTTTCTTACCAATGGTCTTACATTTCTATTGCTGGGCCCTAAGGTTATATGGTAGGTAGGTAGTGAAAGGTCAAAAAAGAATATGAGACTGAGAGAAGAATATAGCACAGTTTTGTTTTTTGTTTTTTGTTTTTTTTTTTGTTTTTTTTGGGGGGAGGGGTGTGAACCTATTGCTGGACCCGCTTTCCAGCATAAGCGAAAGCCAGATAAGGGCCCCGGTATCATCCATTGTATCCTACAGTTCATAATCAAAGCCTTGGGCATAGGGCCCCGTTTTTTTCTGTTTTTCTTTTTTGCAATCAGACTCGCTTTCTTCTTCGCTTCGCATACATGCAAACAGATGGCGATTCAAACTGGCGCATAACGCCCACTCAAAACTCAGAGATATGGAAATCGAGAACTCAGTTCAGATGCAAACTTGCTTCCACAGGCTATGGCGCATAAGCACCTGCTCATCCAACCCTCGATACTGTTTCCAACACCACTGTTCACACCCACTCAACTCTGGATCACCCTGAATACCCCACACACGCTTACTGCATCACAAACTTACACCCGAACACCTCTCTCCTGTCTACAGCGGCTATGGCCGCTCAACTGCTACTAACTATAGCTACACTATCCTCTTCCAGCCCTCTTCGACTTCGGGCGCTCTGCAGACCACCTCGCACAAGACGCTGGAGCAGCGCTTCCACATGGCTTACGCAGCGAATGAATCAATCGCTGGACGGTGCCTCTTGATTTATACTTCTGTTGGTCGCCGGTCTGCCGCTTTCCTCCAGGCCCTCGGTGCACACAGTCCCACACGGTACTTGCTTGACTGGAACGGTATCGCTGACTGCATGGCGTTGCACTCCCGACTTGATGCAGTCGCACTGCCTACTCGACGCAGCTGGACCTACGACTTACCTACGGACCTCTAGCCTAGCAGTTTTGACCTCTACACATCTGTAACCCCTACTTGACAGATCTACGGATCGAACCCCTCCAACTACAGGGACCTATGACAAGGTACAGTCACTACTAAAACACAGGTCGCGGGTTCAAAACACACAGGGGTCTACTCAATACTGTACACGGGTGCAGGTAAGGTGAAAACCGTTTCACTCCCAATGGCCTAAATTCGAGGTCCTATGATAATACTTCAGTCCAAGGCCGGACCTTTACCCTTCTTATCTTTCTCATAGGCTCGGACTATATCGGGAGCTGTCTCCAGAAGTTCTGCTCTGGTGAACCAGCGGTCGTCTTCAGGTTCTTGATAAGAGAATCTGACTTTGTACTGTTTCTGTGGACGACCTCTACCTCCTGTTCTGAAGACATCCTCACCTACTATGCCATCAATGTCGTCCATTTCTGGAGGAATCATGGACCTTCATGATGGAAACTGTTGACTCATTGTACAAGGTAACAACTTTGATGCATGGAAAACTGGGTAGGTGTGGAGGTGTGCTGGAATCTCTATCGTGTAGGATGGTCCATCCTCTCCACCCTTGACTTCTAGGACCGGCCACGGTCCTTTATAAGCAGGTAGCAGCTTTTGCGAGATGTTCTCCTCAGGAGCAAACTCTTTTGACTTGACCCAGACTAGGTCGCCGACTTGGAACTGTGAAGGGCGACGGTGTTTGTTGGCTTGTTCTATCATTATGTGCTTGGCTTTCCTGAGGTTCTCAACTACTGTAGCTATCTCTTTCTCGTGCTGTATCGCAAACTCCCTGGTACCGGGCGGTAACCTCTGAATCTGATCCCGGTTAAGTCCTTCAAACGGTCTGCGTGGTTTAAAAGACTTATGTAGCTCATTGGGAGTGCAACAAGTGGCTAAGTGCACGCTATTATTGTAGGCACTGGCTACTTTTGGGAGCATCTCATCCCAGTCCAGTTGATCGGGCCTAATGTACATCCTTAAAAATTGCTGAAGGACTTTATTCATCTGTTCGGTCTGTCCATTTGTCTCTGGATGACGGCCAGACGACATTAACAACTTTGATCCGTAGACTTTCATTAATTCCTGCCAATTCTGATTAGTGAACCGGGTGTCTTTGTCACTTACTATGGACAACGGTAGCCCATGTTCACTGACCCAATGGTCGAAAAAATTCCGGATCACTACATCTACGCATGCCTCAGAAGTCAAAGGAACGAAAATGGCATAATGCTAAACCTGTCTACTATGACCATGACTTGACTCTTGCCATGTCAACTTTCGACGCCAGCGTCCATGAAATCTATAGACACTGAATCTCCGGGCCCTTCGGGGATAGGCATTAGTCTGAGAAGACCTAGAGGGGCTCGTGTAGTAGTCTTGTTCCTTTGACATACTTTGCAACTGCGCACGTATTCTATGCAGTCGGCCTTCATACCAGGCCAGGTGTACGCACACATGAGGTTGGCTAATGTCATCTGCCAACCGAAATGTCCCTCTGTATCATGGCATTCCCCTGAGATCAAGCTTCAGATCTCTTCACTATTGGGAATGCATAGGCGGTCAATAACATTATTATTCTCAAATAACAAGCCATCTGTAGTGCGGTAATCTGGTTCTAATTTTGGTGCCTCCTTAACTCTCTTGAGGAGGTCGCTATAGATAGGGTCCTGCGCATATGCTTCTTGGACTCTCTGCTGCAGGTCTCTCCCTATATCCAGATAGTGCACTATCACTCCAAAGTACTCTGATCTCCTACTCAGAGCGTTCGCAACTACATTGCATTTCCCTTTGACTGGCTTGAGACCAAAATCATATTGGTCTATCTCTGCGACCCACCTAGTTAGCTTTGGTGTCATCTTGTCCTGCGTTTTCAGCCACCTTAGTGTCTTGTGGTCTGAATATACTTTAAAGTGTCTTCCAAGCAAGTAGTGCTTCCATTGTTTTAATGCTTGCCTGAGAGCATAGAGTTTCGTCTCGTACGTCGATGTCGCTACCTTTTCTGAAGGCATTCTAGCAGACATGAACTCTACAGGTCTATATCCATTACCATCGTCTTGCTGTAGAACAGCACCTATACCAAATTGGCTTGCGTCTGTTGTGACAATGAATGGCAATGATGGATCGGCTACCTTAAGGACAGGGTACTCTATTAAGGACCGCTTTAACTTCTTCAGGGCCACTGTGCAATCTTTATCCCACTTCCAGATTGTCTTTTTCTTTAGCAACCTACGAAGGGGAGCAGCAATGGTGGAGAAGTTCCTAACCCCAAAAACGACCACAACTCTGTCAACGTGCCGTGCGTCGGTCAATCTCTCATCGCTGCTATCTTGTTGTCCTCAGGCTTTATGCCATCTCCATCTAGGACGTGGCCTAGGTATAGAACTTGTGTCTTGGCCCACTCACACTTCTTCGCATTGATCTCGAACTTAACTTCTCTCAACTTCTCCAAGACCTGCCTTAGATGGCCCTCATGCTCTTACTAAATACTAGGATGTCATATACAACTACAAATCTATCTAACCACGACCTAAACAAGTCATTCATACAGCGCTGAAAAGTAGCTGGCGCGTTGGTTAGTCCAAAGGGCATCACTATAAACTCATAGTGCCTGTATCTGGTCCTGAACGACATCTTGTGCTGATCATCAGGATGAACCTCTACATGATGATAGCCTCACTTCAAATCTATCTTAGAGAAGTATCTGGAGCCCTGCACTCGATCCAACAAATCATCTATTTGAGGCAGTGGTTCTGCGTTCTTCACTGTGATGGCGTTGAGACGCCTATAGTCTATACATATTCTCAACTCTCCCTCCTTTTTGGGGACAAACAGAGCAGGCGCTCCAAACGGAGACGATCTGGGTCTAACCCAACCCTTCTCGAGGAACTCGTCTAACTGCTTTCGCAGCTCCTCTAACTCCCTTGGGGACATTCTATACACCGCTCATTTGGGAGTTCTACTGCCAGGTTCTATCTCGATTCGGTCGTTGTACTACTCCTGTAGGCGGCTCAGACAGGTCTGCATACTCCTCCAACAACTTGGCAATATGAGGGTATATGGGCTCTACGGACTTAGGCTCAGTGATTGACCTAATATAGGCAACGAAAACCTGTTCTTCTAGCTTCTCCTTCTTCGCTAACCTTGCGAATGCGGGAGCGCTGAGGCAGCAATGTGCTAAAGGGTTCTCTACCCCCGACACATGAAACAGGCGGGCAGTCTTGACTAAACCTTAAGGGCTAGGGAGCCTACACTCATGCTCTCTCAAATAAAGTGTGGCCCCTGCTGCCTCTCCCCAATCCATTCCTAGGACTATATCAAACGCGAGGTGGTCTTCTACGAGGAGAGTCAGGGAATGGAGAACTCTTTTTACCTTCCCATCTTTCTCTAGGCGAAAATAAGCCTGGACTCCCTCGACGTAATCCTCGACTCGCATTGTGCGATTGTCTGCGAGGATGCTGACTATCGGTTCCTCTAACTTTCGGACCTTCAGATTCAACTTCAGCTTTTGTAGCGCTTTACGATTAATATAACTACGGGTAGCCCCACTGTTTATAAGGGCCCCCACTCTGCCTCTAAAAATCTCTACATCTACCAATACTAGTTGTCCTTTTCCATCCTTCTTCATCTTGGCCCAGGCAGGCATTCTCTCCTTCAATTCTTCTGCCACGTCTGCGAGGGAAGTGCCTAGAGAGACCCCAACACAAGCAGTCTCTGGACAACTGTCTAGGCACTGGCCAGCAACCTCTGCCATAGACACATGTGGGTTGGTAGTTTCTCTATGGTGCGCGCACTCTTCTCCACATGGTCTAGGGGTAAGGGCAGTTGCGACCCCTACTGGCGGTTGCCTTTTGCTGCTTGTGCAGCAAATCGGGCCTCTCTATATTTTAGGCAGTATTTGATATATGACCTGGATCACCGCAGTAAATGCACTGATCCCGGTCTATCCTTTTCTGCCATACTTTCTGATCGAGACCCAAGTCCTCCCAAGGCTTGCCCTGTGGCAAGCCAGGGTGCCATCCACCCCTCCTATAAGGTGACCGATTAGAACGCGGACGGTTTTGCAGGGGACCTTGACCCCCACCTCCCTCTTGGAGGTTTCCCCTTCCGCCAACCCCCTGATCGTCCTGTCCTCGGCCACTGGAGGCCCGACCCCCTTGGCACCGGCCTCCTCCTCTCCCTTGTGGCCTCCCTCCAGCCGTGACAGCAGCATAGGACCTTCCCTGACCTACACTCCTGTCTTCCTCTTCGAGGCCCCACTCTATCTCACTATACGAGACTTCCTCCATTCCTCCCTCATCCAAAGTCAGGATCAGGTTATCCTTCCCCTTAACCTGCCCTGAAATGGTATGGCCCTTCCACTTCTTACCCTTCTCTGGCGTGGACTGGGCCTCATATGCCACAACGACGCGACTCAACCAATCATAAGTCGTACCCTGCTCTGGCCTTCACTGGCGTGGACTGGGCCTCATATGCCACAACGACGCGACTCAACCTATCAAAAGTCATACCCTGCTCTCGCGACTTATCATAGAAATGCCCGTGCAAACTCTCAGGCATCGCACGATAAAATAACTGAACCAATTGTGGCTCAGTAACCCCATGATTAGGAACTGCGACAAGCTCGTTCGTGGCCCCCTTGAGTGCCCTTGCACTCCTCCACTGTCGTGTGTGGATTGTCTGGAGCTTGTCAAATGCTTTACTTCCTTTCGTTACATCCGCGAAACATTCACGAAGTAACTTCAGGAATTCACTGAGGGGAGTGATGGTGGAATACGCCACCATATCGTTGTCGCACTTGGCGGCGCGGGCTAACGACCTGGCGAAGCTAGATGCTTCGTCTCTGAGGGCGTGGAATGCGACGAGGACTTGCTTCTCAGGAATAATGTCTTGGAGGTGCACGTAGGAGTTAATGTTAGCCTCCCAATTATCAAAATCTTCCCCTTGCTTCCCGCTATAGGCGTCAGGAAACCTGACTTTGGCTCGTTCCCTACACGGTCGTGCCTCTTCCTCCTTTGGGGCTGCTATCTTGACGCCCTCTATGGCGCCAACACAGAACTGTTTTGTGTTCTTTATGCGGGCCTGCATCTCAGAGCCCATCCGCATCATCATATCGTGGGCAAAATCTCTAAAACCCACTCGGATGGACTGTAGGGCTATGTCATGGCCCTTGGAGGCATGCATTTGTTCCTGCTGGACGCGAATCAACACATATATGCTCTTTGCGATTGCATTCAACTTACTCTGCACATCCTCTTGTGCCAGCGCCTGTGTATGCTGTTCTGCTGCGGCAGCTAATTCCTTCTCCAACTCAGTAGCCGACGCTATGCGCCTCCTCCTCTGCCTTCTCAGTTGCAACTTCCACTCCATTCTTTTCT
>BFEA01000240.1:1295637-1305863 GCA_003427395.1 Chara braunii
AAGGGTGACACAAACATCTTCTTTCTTTTACTGCATTCTTCTTTCATTCACAATTTTGCAGTTTTGGTGAAGAGTCTTCCACGTTCATTTTTCAGCGCACCTGCACTTCCTTCTTCATTTTTTATTCTCATTTTCACCCTTTGGACTTTTTCTTTGAGGGTCTTAGGGTGCAGGGTACAAACAAAGTAAAACGACACAAACTTATGTTCTTCTTTTACTGCAGTCTTCACTGTTTTGCAGTTTAAGTGAAGGGTTTCCCACCTTTGCACATTCTTGTACACTCTTTTCAGCGCACCTGCACATTTTTGTCAGGGTGCAAGGTACGTCTAAGTAAGACCCTCACGACAGATAGGACAACTATCATAAGGATGCRGGCGATGGTAGCAGCCCTCCCGCTGATCTATAGGACGAAAACCATTCAGGTAGGCAACTTCGTCACAGCAGGAACCAGGACGGCTAGCATCGACCATACCTCTGAAGCATGCACGGCAGAGGGCATGCCGGTTGCAGGCCATGACCATTGTAGGGCGTTCACCATCATAGTTAAGTGCACATTCGCTATAGCGCCCGTAGGCACAAATGGGACATACTGCATCTGGATGCAGAGGATGTTCACAATCCAGATACAGGTGGCATCCCTGCCGACATCGGGCCCGAAAAATTATATGGTTGTAGTGATGTCGACAAAGTCGATGCTTTCCACAACCAAGTGTGACTGTGTCAGTGATCTCACAAAGAAGGAGGTCACAAGGTGTTAGTGCAGCATGCGGGGGAATAAAGACTAAAGCAGGCACGACGACAGACATGGAGGTAGGAACGGAGACAGACACAGAAACGGGCATGGAGACAGACACAGAAACGGGCATGGAGACAGACACAGAAACAGGCATGGAGACAGGTGCGGAGGCAGGCACAGAGACAGGTGCAGAGGCGGGGACGGAAGTACACGAGGTACCTATAGGGTCAGTAATCTGCAAGGAGACAGACATAGAAACAGGCACAGAGACAGGTACGGAGGCAGGCACAGAGATAGGCGTAGAGGCGGGCATGGAAGTAAACAAGGTACCCATAGGGTCAATGCCCAAAAGCAGTTGCAGGTTAGGGTAATTACGCACGAGATCACAGATGGCAGTAATAGTTTGCACCATAGCACCGCCATTCCATAATTCCCAAGAACCAGAGGCACGGACAAGAGAGGTGTAGTGGCCAGGAGTATGTAGAATATAGGCACAAACATGCGAACAGTGATCCGGGTCGCCACCCGAAGGGGCACGCTGCATATCAAGCCGACGCCTTATCAAAGCAGTCTCAAAAACACAGACATTGAATCCCCCATGTCGAGTGTAATTACTATCCTGTGGGGGATGCAGAGCCGGGTTATCGCCATATAACTCACGTTCCTGAGCATCAAGATCGGAAGCAATGGCCAAGAAATCAGAGTGAGTATATGGTTCCCGATGATAGGCTTGCAGGCAGATGTTAGTAGCAACGAGGCCACATAGATTCGGTGGAGGCCGCTCGGGCGGATTTTCTACAGAACCTCCTACAGTCCCCTTGCCAAGTTCATCCTCAGATGGTCCCTCGCCATCATCCCTCCCGTTTTGTGTTTGCCGCGTTGCAGAAAGGTCTGCAGTCGAAGAGCGTTGCAGTCGTGGTAAGGATGCTTGGGGCGGCAGAAGACGGGGACGGGATGTTGGGGAGGGCCGTGGTGGGGAAAATGAACGGGTTCTTCTTCGTCCATGAACAGAGATGGAGGAAAGGGGAGTAAGCTGAGGTTGGGAAGTAGGTCGAAGTCGGCGTCTAGGACGGCGAAGTAGGCTTTCTGCAGGAGCAGAACATGATGACGGAGTCTGTGTGGACGAAGTGGTTTGTGGATTAGGAAGAGGGGTAACGGATGGAGACAAAACCAGGGGCGGTAGGAGTGGTGAAGACAGGGGTCGTAGAGTAGTCGGAAGGTGGGTAACAAACGGCGATAAAACCAGGGGAAATAAAGGCGGTGAAGACGGGGGGGATGAAGTCAGGGTGGTGAAGTGGCTGAAGCAGAGACAGGGGGGGCAGTCGTAGGTAAGACCCAAAGAGGGGACTCTGCAGGTGGTAATGCAGGCATGGCCACGGATGCCATGGAGGAACGCACCGAGACCAAGGGTGACACAACAGATGCGGTGGTCGCGGATGCCACGGAGGAACACACCGAGACCAAGGGCGACACAACGACTGCGGTGGCCACGGATGCCATGGAGGAACACACCGAGACCAAGGGCGACACAGCAGCTGCGGGTCGAGTTGCTCCCGCGAAATCAATCGTAGAAGCAACCAAGGCCGATGAGGAAGAGGCTGCGAACCGAAACGGGGCAGCCAGGGTCGCAAACGGCATGGAAAGGGTTACTAAGACTGATGAGGACACAGGTGCGGCAGACGCAGGTAATAAAGAGGAGGTTGAGATAGGTGTGACAGGCGCCGATAATGAAGAGGGGGCTGTGACAGGCGTAGTCCGAGGACAGTGTGTAGATAMCCGAGAAAGSGGGTGATGAATAGACCATCGAAGCATGYTGCGGAACCAGYTGGAGAGGCGGGTCACATGCGCAGGGTACCTGTGTTGACGTTTACGAATATAGGAAGTCCATCCTTTCGCAAGCGTTGTTGGAGAGTGCCCGCGAAAAAGCATGCGGCGTGTGAGCATCGCTGCTGCAGTTTTGAAATCATACCAGTTGTTGCAGACATACTCAAACCTAGTAAGCTGGCCTGTAAACACTCCCGCCGGCTGGTGTGCAGGGACGTTAGATGCAGCACTAGGATAACGAATAACAGGGAAACTCCATTCAGCTGCTTCGTCAAAGACACTCATACGCAGGGAGCCGTCAGGGCGGACTTGGAGGTGTGCACCCAAGAATGTGCAAGAGCCATCAGGCGTTGTGGTCTCCTTCCATTCGAGGCCATAGTCCTCTGACGGTGGTGGCAGATGTCCCCATGAGAGAACATCATCGATCAAGCGGTATGTGAACGCATACCGTTGAGCTGCGCGAAGATCACGCCGCTGGAGGTCATCAACAAATCGAGCCTCATCCCAATACAACGTCAAATTAGCTATCTCCGGACCAGAATTAGTCCCCATCGAGATGCCAATCAACTGATGTCGCAAGGTGCCGTCCCTGTCTCTTATACACATCTAGATGTGTATAAGAGACAGGTGCCGTCCGCTGCATAAAGATAAGTGTTTGTGACAATGAAATGGAGATGTTCAAGAATTTGGGAAACGGTCAAGGTGTTTGGTCCGGTATCAACCGTCCACTCCCCTTGACGGGGCCCTTTAACAATCATGTTAAGGGTAGGAGGATGTGTGCGCCCTTGTGTGTGTTGTTGTAAGGCATATGTATAGGCTTCCTCGACCGCTTTTGAAACATTATGACAAATACGGTCATGAGGAAGATTGGTATACATAGTTGTGAAATCAACAGTGCGAGGAGCATGGTCACGAAGAGAAGAGGAGTTACGTTTGAGATCGAGCATCACCTCCTCAGCGCTTTGCACGATCCAGCACCGTCTCACACCGCTTTGCTGATACAACACATTATCCTTCTCACGGAGAGTTTCAATGACTCCTTGTAGTGCAACGCTGAGGCGGGCAGAAGTGACGGTAGTACTAGGGTTTGTGGGGAGGTCGATGGTGGACTGCATGAACAGATGGCGCAGTTGATCGAGATCGTTGCGGCAGGGAGAGATTATTCCGCTCTGTGACGCCGACAATACTGGGAAGCCCACGGGGCGATTTGTGCGCTTTAAGTGCATAGTACAGATATGGCAGCGTGTCTTTGTGTGTATATCCCCACCGATGATTCCTGAGCGCGTGATGTTCCAGAATATCTATGACAGACTCAAGAGGCACATCATAGGTAGGGCTGTCCAAATGAGCAGAYAGATGAGACAGGTACCAATTTTTACAACAGATTGCTAAGTTATGTGAAGTCTTGTCGACAGGAACAATAGCAAAGTGTTGTTGAAGGTGTCTCAAAGCCCTGTGCACTGAGTGAAGAGAGTGCGGTTGTCGTGTAGTAATATGGGGGGATGAGACGTTGCTTTGGCAACGTGTGGGAACAGTTGAGCGCCATTGCTGCAATTTGCTCAGAGCGGCCGGCCGAAGCTGCTCGGAGACCGACCTCGGGTATTTAGCAATATACTCGTCAAGGCCGACTCTAACAGCCTGAAGCACATCAGCGATTTGTCCATTAAGACGATACTTCGAGCTTTCATATATATGTATATTGCTATTTTCATCCCGTTGTCATATGTGAGGGAGAGAGGCATGATAGAAGTTGGGGAGGAGCAAGTACGTACCTGATCGGGCAGGACTACGAGGCAAGGAGCCAACGGTCGGGCTACGGTGGCAATTTGCCTAATGATCGATGACTATTCAGTGAACCAAACTAACAATGAGATTCAAGCTGAAAGGGAAGAGGACCGATCAGATTGGAAACTGAGTGGTAAGTCGTAAGGCCGGCCTACGTAACGGCACGTACGGGAAAGGATTGTGTAGGTACGTTCCCAAATAACTTATGTGCAAGCTTCCCCTTGCTCTGCACACGGACGGTCTGCCCAGCTCGTGCCTATTTGAAACTGTAGGTTTACAGACTCGTGATAGAATAGAGTAATCGCGGTAAGATAGTCATGTTCTACGAGGGTGAGTGATGGCTGGATACGGGGGGATAGAAGTGCGTAGGCAGGAGTGACAGAGTGGAGAAGAGAGAGTCAGAGGAGCCGCCTTTAGTGATCTGCGTGTACAGCCGGACAATTACAACGATGTCTGACTACAACTATGCCTTGACCACTGCTATGTTTGGTTGCTGGTAAAGGTTGGATTGTTGGTGCGCCCTGTTCGTCTGTAGAATTGTTGCCTTTACAGTTGAGGTTGACATTGATGCTACCAGAACGGTGCATCGGTGGAGAAGATGCTATCAGGAAGGGTCGTCGCTGATGAGGCCAACGCCGTCCTACCAAGCCTGGCACTGAAGCTGTCATTACCAGTGCGGTGCTGTGTATTTTCGGGACTGCTCATTGTTGCACGCTTCTCTGTGGATGATTGGGCGATTTTTATAGTGGTGTGCGCGTGGTGTGTGGGATGCGTCCTAGTCGACCGGCGACGAGTCGCGCTTGGGCCTTCAGGCCCCCAAGATGTCGGTTCGCGTGTCGGTCCGATAGAGGCGTACTACCGCGCGTACCCCCTATGCTACAGCGAACGAGAAACGCCCTCGGCTGGTCCACCTCTGCGATTGCAACTAATCAGCTTCCGTATTGTGGACTGGTAGCTCGGCGGGGATACGCCCACTGAAGGGAGGTGACAGCTCCCGTAAGGTGGAGGTAAGTCGTGCCTCGTGTAGGCCCTATCCTGTCATAGGGGCTCGCGAGAGGTATGGCTGGCGTACTCGGCCGGAGCGGTTTGCGGAAGCTCCATGTATATTCGCAACGAAGGATTTAGACCAACTCCTGCGTGACGCGGCCGGGAGGGTCCCGCGCTGCCCCGTGCGGTGCCGGACCGATGCGCTCGACACCGATTTTCTAAGTTTCTCAATTTGATCCCTTTGTCGTCGCACGCCCCAACAGAATTAGCGATTCGTGAGTTCCAACAGAAATAGATTCTGCAATTCGGGACCCCGAAGACTCTCGTAAGCGATCAAAACCCACGGTTCATTAGTACTGAACGGAAGGACTTCACGTCTCATCTGGGGATCAGGCTGTGTATGACATCTGGCCGACACCCTGAAGCCAACGGTTTGGCTGAAGAAATAGACCAGACTGTGTTCCAACTTCTCCGCGCTTTGATTATCCCGGATCAGGAAACATGGGATGAAGAGTTGTATTTCGTTAAGGGGTTGTACAACAACTTCATCCATTCTGCCACCGGCATGACACCTAACAGGCTGCATCTCGGTTGGCAAATCCGTAATCCGCTCTCCTACCTATTCCTTGAGCAGCCAGCTAGCTAAACACCCGCCCGGCTTGGCTTCAGGGCCAAGTATGACCGCTTGCTCAAGGTTGCCATTGCACCCATGACCAAGCGACAGCACGCCATGATCCATCATGCGAACCAGGGGCGCTGACCGTCGGACATTCAGGTAGGAAGCTATGTCTGGGTCAAGATGTCTGAATTCTCAGCAAAAGGAAGGGGTCTCTCGCAAACTTCTCCCACTCTACTATGGTCCGTGGGAAGTTTTGGATGTGATTGGTGAAGATCACTTTGGCCCTTCGTACGTAGTTGATGTGCCAGCCATCTGCACACATACCCCGTGTTCCACGCATCAAAACTGTACCTCCAGCGTGACACTAAGACGTTTGACTATCGCGAAGACATGATCCCTCGTGCGATCAAAGGCGCGCATGAGATAGACAGAATCAAACAGCACGTAGGGAAGGGACGCAACAGACAGTACCAGGTTCACTTCATGTATCACCCATTAGACGATCTGTACTGAATTTCCAAACAGGAACTGCTACGCAGCGCACCGCGCGTTGTCAAAGCCTACGAGCGACAAATCGCCACTAACGATGTGACTAAGATCTTTGCAAGACTCGCTGCAACAGAGTGCTCTAGGAACCTCTGAGTCTTTGTCTTGCTTGCTTACGATGTGTTTGTCGAGGACTGAGTTACTCGCTCAAAGGGACCTCGCTCTTGAGGGGGGAGTAGTGTAATGACCCGTCGAAACATGGATTGAAACACACAACTGATTTCTGAGTTTTGCCCATAGACTGAATGCCCTGCTGTGTTTCCCGCTTGCTACTAAGTTTGTGTGAGCACGCTTGCGCTGGACTGTCTGTCTGTCTGAGTGCTTGTTGGCTTGAGTGTGTGTGTGGCCCGCAAGGGCACTTGCTCGTTCATTGGGCCCTCAGGGCTGGTACTTACCTGTGGTCGTGACATTGAGGGATTGCAGCAGGAAAAACACCCAGGTAGCGGGTAGGCCGGTAACGCACCTGAAGGGGTAGATGTGCGGGTACTGGAGGCCGAGCAGAAGAAGACAAAAGTGGCATTTTTAAAGGCCCCGTAGTTGTAGGTTAGGTCTAGGTGGATACGGGTCCAACCAGTCTGGGTCTGGGGCCTGTACGGGCAATATCAAAGTCTACAATGATGTTTCCCTCCGAAAGGGAGGAGGTACCAGTTGCTTGGAAGGCCGAGCGGCCTGGAAGTCACCGCCCGAAGAGGCAAGCAGGTCGCTATATCTCCCAGCCGGGCGAAGAGCCCGGTCTCTTTTTCGGTGTGCAAGTTTGGCGACACACTGGTGGAGCGCTGGCTGGAGCAGCACTATGCTGGAGCAGCATTGCTGGGGAGGAAGGAGAAGGACATGAGGGAGGAAGAAGGAAGGGGGAGGAGCGCCAGGGGTACTTACCTGGCTATGGTGGCAGCCATCTTCATCACCTTGGTAGGCGCTGCAGCGGGGAGTCCCCAACTGGGGAGAGCCACACCAAGAAGCTTCGAGGCAGGGTCAGGCATGGCGGCCTGAGCTAGAGCAGCCATAGATGCTTTGGGTTGTCCTTTGGGCATCTGGGCAAGGCCTAGTAGTCCGCCATAGCCTCGGCCTATGAGAGTGAAGAGTGGGAGAGGCGGCCATGGCTATGGTGGACCTCAAGTGATACCTGCAGTAGAAGAGGGACTCGGACATTGATTCTAGATCAGCTATTCAACATTGTATTATTATTTCTTGTATGAATAAGAGAAGAGGGAGATAAGGAGGAGGAGATTGTTGGACGAAGAAGAAGAAGAGCCTTGTCATATGTCTATGCTGGTATACATCATCTTCTTCTTCTTTCTTACTTCTTCTTCTTCTTCTAATCCTCTCTCTTCTCTCAAGTTCATTCATTTCTTTCTGCAATTGGGCGGCATTGTACTATTTGATGGATGTGTATCTCGAAATTGGCCAGGATCATAACATATATATATATCGTCAAATAGAACTGCCCGGTAAACCGTAGGCAGAGAGGGAGAAGAGGACAACAAACGAGGGGCTGTGACAAACTGTTTCGTTGGAGTTTCATAACATATATATATATATATAAATATATTGACGATATATATATATATATATATATTGTCATAGAACTATTGACTAAGTGCGTAAGCAAGTGAAGTAGAAGAAGAAATAAGATGAGCGAAGAAAATAAAAATGAAAGGTCAGACAGGCAAAGAGACAGATAAACCAGAATGACACAAAACAGTGTCCTCTTATTCTTTGTTTCACAGTATTATTATTTCTTTCAGTGTTTTACAAAAAAAAATTACACTGAATCAAAGGATAAAAATAAAAAACAAAGACACATTGAAATCATTCAGTTTCTCAGTCTTCTTAACGCCTCCTCCACTATGCCTCTAACGTATAAGGCTCGCCACGTTGATGAAGTTGAGCGAGAGCTGCCCCCATCCCCGTATGCCATAACAGCCCACTTGCACGCTATGGGAAAGAGGCAGAGTGAAGGAAGAGGTGTTAAACACAAGGAAGAGAGGAGAAGAAAAGGAAAACCGATAGACAGAGGGAGAAAAAACAAAAAAAGTGACCCAAACATCTTTTTTCTTTCACTGCACTCTTCTTTCTTTCACAATTTTGCAGTTTTGGTGAAGAGTCTACCACGTTCGCTTTTCAGCGCACCTGCACTTCCTTCTTCATTTTTCATCTTCATTTTCACCCTTCGGACTTTTCTTTTGAGGGTGTTAGGGTGCAGGGTACAAACAAAGTAARATGACACAAACTTATGTTCTTCTTTTACTGCATTCTTCACAATTTTGCAGTTTTAGCGAAGGGTTCCCCACCTTTTCACATTCTTGTACACTCTTGTCAGCGCACCTGCACATTTTTGTCAGGGTGCAAGGTACGTCTAAGTAAGACCCTCACGACAGATAGGACAACTGTCATAAGGATGTGGGCGATGGTAGCAGCCCTCCCGCTGATCTACAGGACGAAAACCATTCAGGTAAGCAACTTCGTCACAACAGGAGCCAGGGCGGCTAGCATTAACCATGCTTTTGAAGCATGCACGACAAAGGGCATGCCAGTTGTAGGCCATGACGATTGTGGGGCGTTCACCATCACAGTTAAGTGCACATTCACTATAGCAACCGCAGGCACAGAAGGGACATACTGCATCTGAATGTAGAGGATGTTCACAATCCGAATACAGATGGCATCCCTGCCGACAGCGGGCCCGAAAAATTATATGGTTGTAGTGATGTCGACAAAGTCGATGCTTTCCACAACCAAGTGTGACTGTGTCAGTGATCTCACGAAGAAGGATGTCACAAGGTATTAGTGCAGCATGTGGGGGAATGAAGACTAGAGCAGGCACGATGACAGACACGGAGGTAGGCACGGAGACAGACACAAAAACGGGCATGGAGACAGGTGTGGAGGCAGGCACAGAGACAGGTGCAGAGGCGGGGACGAGAGTACACGTAGTACCCACAGAGTCAGTAATCTGGAAGGAGACAGACACAGAACCAGGCACAGAGACAGGTACGAAGGCAGGCACAGAGATAGGCGTAGAGGCGGGCATGGAAGTACATGAGGAACCCATAGGGTCAATGACCTGGAACAGTTGCAGGTTAGGGTAATTACGCACGAGATCACAAATGGCAGTAATAGTTTGCACCATAGCACCGCCATTCCATAATTCCCAAGAACCAGAGGCACGGACAAGAGCGGTGTAGTGGCCAGGAGTATGTAGAATATAGGCACAAACATGCGAACAGTGGTCCGGGTCGCCACCCGAAGGGGCACGCTGCATATCAAGCCGACGCCTTATCAAAGCAGTCTCCAAAAACACAGACATTGAATCCCCCATGTCGAGTGTAATTACTATCCTGTGGGGGATGCAAAGTCGGGTTATCGCCATATAACTCACGTTTCTGAGCATCAAGATCGGAAGCAGTGGCCAAGAAATCAGAGTGAGTATATGGTTCCCGACGATAGGGTTGCAGGCAGATGTTAGTAGCAGCGAGACCACACAGATTCGGTGGAGGCCAATCAGGCGGATTTTCTACAGAATCTCCTACAGTCCCCTTGCCAAGTTCATCCTCGGATAGCCCCTCGCCATCATCCCTCTTATTTTGTGTTTGTCGCATTGCAGAAAGGTCTGCAGTCGAAGAGTGTTGCAGGCGTGGTAAGGATGCTTGGGGCGGCAAAAGACGAGGACGGGATGTTGGGGAGGGTCGTGGTGGGGAGAATGAACGAGTTCTTCTTCGTCCAAGAACA
>BFEA01000240.1:1316906-1337799 GCA_003427395.1 Chara braunii
TGTGTGTGTGTGTGTGTGTGTGTGTGTGTGTGTGTGTCTGTCACTAATGTGTGTAGTACGTCTGCAGGGATAGGAAGAGAGAACGAGAGAGAGACAGAGGACAGATCGACAGAAAGAGGAACAAGCGGTAACGGAAGAAAGAGATGAACGGTGAAGCCAGAGACAGGAGGCGGAGAAACAAACACAAAGAGAGAGAGAGAGAGAGAGAGAGAGACGAAGGAGGGAAGGTGAGGAACGTGGCAAACGCTGAGATAGAGAGAGAGAGAAAGAAACAGAGAGGAACACAGACACAGAGAGGGGCACATAGACACACAGAGAGAGAGAGAGAGAGAGAGAGAGAGAGAGACAGACAGACAGACAGAACAGGACAGCATGTAATGCACTACAAATGTTAAACGAAAAGGCAGTTAAGGGAGATGGACACTAAGAATCCCCAAGTCGCCGGGGGGGGGGGATAAAAAATCACATCTCCTTCGCGTGGAGTCCTTGCGATCAGAAGCTGCCACGTGGCAGATAAAATTCGGGAACCCCAATAAGCGGCCAATGAGAAGGAGATGTCCTTCCAGAGAGTGCTGCTGCAACACGCGAGAAATACAAAGGCCATACATACATAGAAACAGAGAGAGAGAGAGAATCTGGGAGCACAGGAGATAGAAGGCAAAGAGGACGGAAAAATCGCCATAGATCCGAATGATCCCCTGTCTGAATCAATTCTTGTAACTGATCTCCTGGACCAACGTCGTAAAAAAGAAAAAAAAAAAAAAAAAAAAAAAGAAGAAGAAGAAGAAGCAGCGTGGCACAAGTGAACATACACAACACAAACGAGAGAGAGAGAGAGAGAGAGAGAGAGAGAGAGAGAGAGAGAGAGAGAGAGAAGATACGTTACCTACAGACGTAGTACACATATTAGATACAGACAGACAGACAGACGGACGGACCGACAGACTCACAAGGAAGGGGCTTGGGAAGTATTTAAGGTGGGTGGACATAGATAGACCACATTTCAACTGACAGTCGGTCATTGAAAAGGACTAAAACGACGTTTGAGAAAGAGAAAGGATGAGGAGAGAGTTGAACGTACGCGCTTATTATAATTGCTGAATGATATAAATAAGGGACCGTCAACAGCTGGGGCACTCGCAGTGTTCCAGCTTTCATCGAACGGGCGCTCGCTGCACGTCAAACACCTACTTCTGCGGCTGCTCCATCCAACACTTGTATTTCGCACCAATGCCTGACCCGTGATCGTGACCGGCACCGGTCACTTGAACCACCGCTCGCAGAATGATTGCAAATCGCTTGCCTTGCCCTCAACTCTCTCTCTCTCTCTCTCTCTCTCTCTCTCTCTCTCTCTGTGTGTGCGTGCGTGTGCGTGTGCGTGTGCGTGTGTGTGTGTGTGTGTGTGTGATTATTCGGTAAACACAAGTCCGCTACACAGAAAGAGGATCAGGATCGTGACAAGCTGTGTCGTCGGACTTTCAACGACTCCCGACGTGTGTGTTTGTCACGTTCGCTAGGCACAACTGCAGACTGTTCCGTCGGACTTTCACCGACTCCTCAGCAGTGTGTGTGAGTGTGTGTGTGTGTGTGTGTGCGCGCGCGTGTGATTGTCGCGTCTCCGTTGCCTGTGTACGTCTACCGCGGTTCACTCAGCCTACGAGGACTGATAGGGCAGCTACGATCGGTCGAAACGAAGGAAAGAAGGCGGGGAAAAATGGGCAGCATCTATAGATGCATGAGCTGGCGAAAGAAAGGACAAAAAACAGGAACCGTGTGGCTAAGGGCGAGATCCCACTGGCAAAGAGGATTGTAGTAAGTGTCTGAATATGGACCTTTTTGTGGACAGGGGCAAAAAATTGTGATTGATCTACTTTTCTGCATCTGTCTGTGGAACACATCCAGATTCAGATTCTTATTCCAATCCTCTTTGCCAGTGGGATCTGGCCCTACCTGGTATGGTACACGGATGGAACTGCTGCTGAACAGATCACGCGTTCAAGTCCTGTTGCATTCAGATAACTAACCCCATTTGTAATTAACGGAAGCCTTAGGGGAAAAGCGCCCCACAGATGGAAACAGCAATTCTGGGGTTATAATGCCATTTGCCATAGGGGGCGGTTCCATTAGGGCCTCAAGAGCGAAGGGAAAAATCATGGTTCCACCCCTCCCCCCCTTAGAGCTATCCGCTTTGTTTTCACTTTTTTTCGCGTCCCAAGGTTGCGACTTGAAACTCAAGGGGGGCGACACAGCCAAAATAGCCCTTGAATTCAAGTCACCTCCCAGAGGCACCTTGAG
Source organism: Chara braunii (assembly GCA_003427395.1). Taxonomy (NCBI): domain Eukaryota; kingdom Viridiplantae; phylum Streptophyta; class Charophyceae; order Charales; family Characeae; genus Chara; species Chara braunii. The sequence continues at coordinate 1,319,202 of BFEA01000240.1, forward strand.
TTCAAGTGCCAGCGCTCCAGCGGAGACCGTCAGCACTCTGAGTGGGGCCTCTTTTTTGTTTTTCTTTCTTTCCAGCGGGCGATCCTGGTCCAGGATTGGTCAAGCCGTGGAGTTCGGTTCCATGTGCAGCCTGTTCAAGGGTTTCCTCAAGTGTACATGGAGCCATAAATAGAGTAAGTGTAAATTAATCACAATTTCTCGTTTAGTGTGCACTTGAAACTCAAGTATTTTCAAGTTGCGTGGAACGAGGCTCTTAGCCGAGGATTTTCCCGATTTAGATTTTTTTTTATTCGTTTATTTTTTTCCCTAAAGGATGGTGCTCCTTCTATTGGTGGGGAGCATCACCTGCTGGAAACCGGGTTCAGCGTCCCATAAATACATATTTTTGAAACCTTGAGCATAACCATGAGAACAGATGATGTTGTTGATCCTTGTGCCTCTTCGCCCTAACTAGGGCGCCATAAATACATGACTTCCTAGCACTTAACCATACCCCATTGTATTATAAGCATATACATAACATAAAAAACTGAAGGATACCAGGTCTAAATACTCATTCATACCCATACCACGATCTGGGAACCAAACATAGATTTGATGGAGGAAAAGGATCAGGGAAGTCCGTCAAAGAATACCAGGGTCAACTTCAATCTAGTCATTGAAGACCAAGTGGTAAGTTAAATTCCTTTGGAACCCATCCTCATCATTTTCTTGTGCTCCCTCCCATTTTACCTGCCCTAACCTCCCTCCCTGGTCCCCCCCAAACCAGTTTCGATTACATAGTTTAATATGTTGCAAGAGATTTTTTTTTCATTGTCCGAGTCAAATGCTGTATTTTTTTATTTATAATTCCTCATTTGATAGTAATCTTTATTTGAATATGTTGCTTAATATTTTCAGTAAATTTTGGCCCATCCAAGCGTGCACCTTCCATTTCATAGGTACACCTACGTATCCATATTGCCCAAATGACTGCTCTCCTTCCAACTGTGAACAAGTTTAATGTAAAGTCATCTCCCTGATTGGGATTTCAAGTTTCCAAGAGCAAATCTTGTCCCACCAACACAATAGCGAAATTGATCTTGGGCATTGGAAAAAAATGTGCTCTAATGTTTCCGGCACTAGCTTAGATGGGAAGGCTGATTTACAGAACTTACACCACGGATTTTTTTTATCTTTGTTCTAGCGAGGTTCTATCAATGATGCAATCATTTGTGGGGAGGCAACGGTGGGCAATTTGTCACTGCAAAGATGCTACTTTAGTTGGTCGAGACTTAATGGAGTGAAACCGCTTAATTAATTGCAACTTTTCTTTGCTTTCATTTAGATGTCTCATCCATCGGGCTTCTATACGGTCCTTTATGTTCACCTTATGACGAAGCATCCTGTAGGTAGATTTAACTGATAGAGTGTGAAGCGACCTATAGTAAGAACGCCCCCTTCCACTTGGACTATACCAGGTTTAAGGGTAAGTGAGAGATAGGTTTATCCGGTTTAAAAGTCAACCATTTGTATTTAATCTTTAAAACGCTGATCCAAAATAGTTGATCCACCTTGAACCACCAGTGTCCTCTTGTGCTCTAGCTTAAGGAATCCATAAATTTCCAAATCAAGAATAGATAGGAGGATGCCTCATTCATTGAGGACCTCTAATATATTTCTCACTATCCCCGGTTGTGCCTTGATGGTCACCCAATCATTGGAAATGAGTTTGGGCTCTATTCAAAGAATTATGACTCATTCTAAGAGGATTAAGTCAATTATTTGTTCGAGGACTTCCTTCTGGTGATGACAGTATTGCAATTGCTTCTGGAGGGTCGAAGGATCAATTCAGTCTCTATTCTCACTACTCCAAATATCTCTGATGCGTATAATTTCTCTTTTAATCCACCATTTCCATGACGAGTCCATACAATTAAGAGTATAACCATGAGAGTCTTTGATAAATGTGTTGTTAAATAATGGTTGTTGGCATACCTCTTCCCATCTTTCAGAGGTTACCTAATCAGGTACGGGTAGTTTTCTTTAGATTTAGGTTGTGGGTGGGTCCGCTGCACCGTCAGTAGGGCTGACCCCGGCGCGAAAAGCCATCTGGCGGATATCCTCCTTGGGTAACCCCCGACACCTCTACAACCCTTTAAAAAAAAAAAAAAAAAAAAAAAAAGTTTCCTTTGAGTTTTCATTAAGGTGATCCAAAAGAGGTCCCTAGAAAGATTTATCCTGGCTGCTTGGCGGTCTGAGAGATCCACCTTATGAGGTTTTACTCAAGAACCCATTGGAAGGGATCAAGATCGATTTTCTAGTCACATCTCTAATGCGTATAATTCCTCTTTTAATCCACAATTTTAATGACGAGTCCATACAATTAAGAGTACAACCATGAGAGTCTCTGATAAATGTGTTGTTAAATAATGGTTGTTGACATACCTCTTCCCATCTTTCAGGGGTTACCTAATCAGGTATGGGTAGTTTCCTCCAGGTTTTCATTCCGGTGATCCAAAAGGGGTCCCTAAAAAAATCTCTCGTGGTTGTTTGACGGTCTGAGAGATCCACCTGATGGGGTTCAAATGAAGAACCCCTTGGAAGGGACCAGGATCGATTTTTTAGCCACATGAGGGGATCCACCTCTTCCGGGGTGGTTGGAGCTAACCTCCTGATTTGATCACAATCCAAATGACTCCAAGGGGGCAAGAGATTAAATAAGAGGCGTTTTAGCCATTACATTGAAAAAGTCATTGCATGGGTAAAAGGATCAATGATTCCAAGACCGCCTTTAGATTTTGGTTGGATTACAGATAACCATGTCACTCTACTAATATCATTTTCACATTCATGATTTTTCTATCATAAGAAGGCTGCTACTTGTCGTTGAAATACCTTATTGGTAGCTTTATCAAAAACCCATATTGCAGATTTGTACCAAATAGAAGCTCAAACCACATTATTAATTGTTAGCGTTCTACCTAATATCGAAGTGTGTTTGTCCTTCCACGGCTATAATTTTGACTGAGCTTGTTGCAGAATTCCAACATTGTTGGATGTTGGCTTGTCTAATGCTGAGATGAAAATCCCCAAGACTTTGATTGAATTTTCATGTGGGAGTCCTTTAATATGAGGTTGTTCTGGGGGTCCTACTCCTTGGTAGAAAATCCACCACCCCATTGTTTTATTCCCCCAGTTTACCCTCAACTTTGAAAGTTTACAAAACACATTCATGATTCATTTAATTGCCTCTAGATTTTCGTGTGTGAGGTGTCAACCATCAGGGAAAGGTCATCCGTGAACAGAGAGCTAACTGGGATGGCATCCTTTGGAATGGAGGAGACTTGAATTCTTTTTATATCTTTATGTTGTCGAAGGTTAGTTGTCGGGGCTTCCATAATGACTATAAAAAGGAGCGGAGCAATTGGGTCACCCCGACTCACCGATCTCTGACATTCTCATTAATCATGACTCTTGTTGTTGCATTCTTATGCAAAAGTTTAACCCATCTTCTAAAGTTGGACCAAAATTCAATTTCTCTTGTAAGTTTTTTCAAAATCGATAAATATAAATGCATCATTATGTTTGGATTGGCAGGAAAACTTGATTAATTCATTAATAAGAAGAATATTGTCCTAGATATTCCTTCCTTGAATAAACTCAGATTGGGAGGGATGAATTATGTCAGCTATGAACTTATTCAAACGATTAGTTAGGACCTTTGAGATGAGTTTGTATACTACAGTAAGGAGTGTGATAGACCGATGATTGTGAATATTATATTTATCATATTTTTTATACTACAAAGTTAATACACTCTGCCCCACGATTTCTCCCATTTGTCCAGCCTCCCAAACCGCATGATAGAAATTCATTAAATCCTGTGAGATAAAATCCCAAAGGGATTCTCATAATTCCTTAGGCAATTTATCCATGTCGTTTTTTTTTCCCTTCCTCCATGAGCATAAACACATTCCACACCTCTTCTTTTGTTAAGGATATTTTTAGTTGCTCTCTTTGAAATTATGAGAGGGTTTTCGTCATTGGCTTCAAGAATTCGTCGATCTCCATGTTACGTTGATTTGACAGAATGTCATAATTTTCTAATAAGAAAATATTTTTTAAAAATCCCTATCAATTTTGGTACTTTCAACCGTAGAGGTGACCAATGGATCGCTTAGTTGTTGGGGGTGAGCAAGAGTTTCAATCACTGTCCTTCCTGTACAGACTCTTGCCATAGCGAAAAATCTAGCATCCATGACACACTCTGTAACATGTTTTCTAAGCTTACCCCTAATCCTAACAGTTTGTCAGTGATACTCCATATGTGAAATTATTTTCCTCGTCTTCACCATCAAACTCTAAGAGTTGTAACTATTGAATACGTTGATATAAACGTGATTCATTGGAATGACGTTCATTTGCCAATAACTTCGAATATTCATTGCATTTACGACTTATAAAAACTAGACCATTGTTGAATCACTCAATATTATCATGAACAATGACCTTCTGTTATTTCCAGAAAGTTCAAACATCTTTTAAATAAGATCTGAATAAATCATATTTTAGATGTGATGTGTTTATCTTATAGAATCTTTTTCCTTTATTTGGATCCTTCCAGAAGGAGAGAATGACCACACACATTGCATGGTCCAGACCCAAAAGAAGGTTTCTAAGGAAAATTTTGGGTACCTGAATAACACCTTCCGATTCTTCTAAGAGAAAGATTAAACTTATACGTGACTTAGTGACCATTCTAGTTTGAGTCTTTTTGAAGCACGTGTAAGAACGCCAAGATGGGTTCAACCTACGAAATAAATCAAAAAGATTAAATGATTGAGTCAGGGTGACAACCATTATTTCATCGGCTTCCACATTGGTTGGACATGGGGTAGCGATACGCCAACGATCTAAGAATCGATCCGGGGCAATGTTAAAATCACCAACTATAATTAAAGGAATACCTACTGGAAGCTTGGGAACTAGAGTTTCAAAAAACGTTGGCGACCTACTTCGTTTGGTCCATACATACATAGGATGTTGATGATTTCGAGATCCACCATTGCTAGAATGTATACTCACCTACCCTCTACTTTATCAATCTCCAAGTACACGGGTTCTACCTTGGAACCTGGAGGGATCAAAATCGCAACACCTGCGCTTCTTGGGCGAGGTGAATGCGCACTGAAGGTCGTATAAGGCGATATCTGTTTGTGACAATGGTTGTGGGTAGCTGTATCCATCAGATGTGTTTCTTGGATACAAATGACATCAGACCATTCCCCCCCGCCCTCTATTCCCTTAAGTTGATTATAAATTGTTTGCTTCTTCTGAAACTTAGCAGAAGCAAGGCTATTAACATTCAAAGATCTTAGGTTTAAATTTGCTTGTCTCCTAAGAGACTTCCATGTTTTGTCTTTATTGTATAAAGTGTCAATTACATGGAAACTATCCACTACAACCAAAACACTATCCCACATAGGCCAAAGTAAAGGTTGGGGGGGGAATATAATATGATCAGAAGATTAGAAGGGACGACTCATAAGTCTTGCTACTGACCCGAATCCAACAAACCTCCTAACACCAGAATTCATTGCCCCAAAAGCCTGACCAACAAAGTACCAGCGTCAGTTTCCGACCAAAACTTGCTTGCCTTGACCTTCAACAGTTGTAGTTCTGGAAGGATCTCTTGACTGAACCATTTGAAGTCATCCTGTTTGGTAACTTCACATTTTAAGTAAGCATCACATTCAACTAGTGCTCTCCTTAAGTTATAGTTCAGATGTTCGTGCCCCCCGCTGGGAAACTGTCCTTGATGCATCTCCATACTTCTTGTATAATGAGTGGATCCCATGCAAGACGATCTGTTCTAGTAGATAATGATAATGATAGAGAAGGTGAGGTGATACCAAAAACTGTCACCTCCCTATAGACCGCCCCTTGGGGGACAGATAAGCCTACCTCCCATGTGCCTTCCTTGAGTCTAACAGCTAAAATAACAATTTCAATTTTGGAAGGAGACATTACCCCCTGGCCTTTGGCAAGATGATGCTTTAACTGTTTTCTTTTAGTTGTAATTTCATAATCTATGATGTCAAGCAATAATTGGGGGGAGGGTAGGATTTGGGAACTTAAAGAACTTTGAAAATTTTCGGCCTCTACCAATTTTACCGATTTTTTAGCTTCTTCACTTTCTACCATAGTACCTTCCACCTGGGCCCATTCCTGATGTCGATTTGGTAGATCTACCTGAATCATCTGTTGTCTTAAGGGAAATCTTTGTATTCAACTTTTTTCCTGTATCACAGAATCAGAGACAATTTCTACTGCCATTTCCACCATACTGTCACTGACACATTCGTTGTTGCCAAGGAGAGTGACAGAACCTTCCTGCTTCCCATGAGAAGGGACCCGTGAGACCCATGAGACTCGTAAGACTCCTTGAACTCAGGATCCAATTTTATTAACCCTTGACTGTTCTTACGTGACCTAGCGATCTGTTGACCTTGGGGGAACTGCAAATTTGTTTTCTGCCCCGTGAGCTCAAAGATAACTATTTTGAAGCAGTGATGATCCTCCTTCTCTCCTGGGCTTGGAAGAGAGAGGGGGGGGGAGACTACATCCTTCAAGACCGTTGGTTGTGTGCTTTGTTGTTCTTCTTGGTAAACAGGCATTGTGAACTGTGATTGTTCTTCAGTGTCATCTGCGACTTGATGAAACTGCCCGTGCACAATCGTCGGGAGGGTAATCTCTTCTCGATGTTGTTCTTTAACCCATCTTCATCCTCCTGCAAAAGCAACAAAAGTAAGGGTCGAAAACGATTTTGTAGTCTAGAAAGGATAGTTGTTCCCCCCTGAGTGTGTGATTAAATCTGGTGGAAACGATTGATAACAATTTGACGCTAATATCGCCCCTGGTAACACCTAGTGAAAGTCCTTGTGCTAGAAAAAATTCCAAACTTTTACTCTTCCAAGCAATAAGATAAAATCTTTAAAGATTTGAGGCCACAAGATGTCAGTCAGCCTGGGGTGCTGATTCTTTAGATTATATAGCAACCAATCTGCTATTTGAAGGACGAAAGTCTTCACATCCAGAGCGATAGTGATATCGGGGCTTTTGGTAGTCAGAATAGTTGGGGGGGGAGCGCAAGGATGAATAGATTTCACTTTCATTGGATCCGAGCCAAAAACATCCCTTAAAGAGTCTACTTCCATTGGGACCCCCTCAGAATTAGATTCCAATTTTTCTAATTCCACGTCATTCCTTTTTTTTCGCCTCATTATACCTTTTTTTTTCAGTTCCCTTTATCTGACCATTATTCTCATATGATATTTCAGGTTGATTGCCTGAGAAGGAAGTATCTTCAAGTTTTTGTCTCAATGATCCTTTTTTTTTCACCTCCCTCCATTATGAACCTCCCCCAGTACCGCTTTTTGGTAGATAGTCTGCCGCTGTTGGGCCGAAAGACCTCTCTCCATTGGTTTCCATCTTTTGTCTCTGTCCCTGTCAGTGCCACCTCACATTCCCCAATACCTTTATCTTGTATTCCCTGCATTTCTCCTTTCTTTATATAAGTTGGTTGAACTTTTGATCCCGACACCTGACCTTGACTGTTTTCGTTGTTGTGTGATGTCTTCCGGACTTGAGTTATGGGATGATGTTGTCCCTGCATTTGGGGAGGAGGTGATTCAGGGGGGAGCCAGTCCACTGGAGGGCGGGGAGATTTGTGGAAACCACTCGTCCCTTCCCACGCCCAACCCACTGGTTGTCCCACCTGATTTAGGCACGGGTACTCACGATAGACCCATCCCTCATAACCTGCTACTGCCGGAAACCATCTGTTGGGCCTTTGCGAGTCCCTTTTGAGACACTGATCTGGGGTAATGCATGCTGGGGATGCTGGGGACATGCATAGTTAGTATGAAGGTGACCATAAGCCTTACACTTAAAACACCAAGGTCAAAATTTATGTGCTGTGTGAATCTAATAAACCCGGCCTCCCATTTTAAATGGAATAATATCATCTAGTGAAAAAAAATGTTCTTTAGGGAGATCTAGTGCCAACATTAAGTAGTCTTCCCGCTACGTAGGATGGCAGCAGGTTGATGAAATCCACAATTTTGAATTGTAGTCCAAAACCATGAATGAAAGTTGTCTGGACTTCAATCGGGATGTGTTTGAATTCAACCCAATATAAGTCCTTCATCAACTGATCCCTGTTTTCTTCTGGGTTTACTTTCTGGGGAAACCATGGATAGATTCTGACCTCGGACTGATCCCAGAACAATTTATTCCATGCATCCATTCGAGCCTTATCCTTGTCTAAAAGGCTCAGCACCATGAAAACCGTAGGAGTAATTGGTTGCATTAGGAAGAACTCTCTTACTCCTTCAGGCCCATCTCTCAACGATTCCAGTCTCTAGCAAATAAATTTAATCTTATCATTGACCGACCTATAGGTCGCATCACCGTGGAAGATCCAGTTACTAGCACGTTTAGTATAAACTGAATCACGTTGTGCCAACTTATCAGGTGGATAAGACTTCATCAGAGTCTTCCTTCCCCCTTGCTTAATCAACAGTTGTTCAGATGGAAGGAGGAAGAACGAGAGAAAGTAGGCCTTAGCTGAAGACAGGTTCCTGAGAGGAACCTTTAATTCTTCTTGGGGGGAACTCGAGGGATCAATCGAAGGACGCTAAATATTCGGTGTTTTATTATGCAAGGATTCCTTCACTTTCTGCGCCCATGACGGCTGCTTGAGGCCTTGAGTTGTTATGTTTACCATTTTAGCAGTGTTCTGTGAAACTTGTGAGGGCTGTTTTTTTTTTCTGCATTCTTTCATCTTCAGTCTGTACTTCCTCATCGCTCACTTTATTTCTCTCATGCATTATTAGATCATGTTCAATCATAACCTTCTCACTGCTGCTGATACTGGCACCTGACACCTGGCTGTGTAACCTCTTTCCTTGCCGAGAATTCAACTGAAAATTCAGGGTGCATTACTGAGACTGCATGATGTGACATTTGACCCATCACCACATTCCCCCCGATTTATTGCATTGAGTCCGAGGATGATGCTATGACAATATTATCCACCTGTGTTAACAACTGTTTATCTTTTCTTCCTCCGGGAAGCCACACCGTACTTCGTCCGGTTACTGTTGCTCCCGGATGAGTATATGGCAACGGGCTAATATGCTTGAACATTGCATGGCGCATTGCTCCTTGATAGAACAACATCGACCCCGACCCTTTTGGTGGACGGACACGCAAATTCATTGTGGAGGGAAGGAAAAAGTGGAAGGGACAAGAAAAATAGTAGGTAGTACTAAGATAACTAAATGGAAGTAATTGACACTGAGATTAATAGCGGAAGAGTAAGAGGCAAACTACTGGGTACTGATGGAGTTATAATGTTGAAGTGCTTTTGAGATTACTTACACACTTTCAACCGTAAAACTTCTTAGTCCCAAGAGAGAAGGTTAACAACCGTCGGATTTTTCATCACCACTTCAGGACACCCTTCACCACTTCAGCCTGCTTAACAGGTGGTTTTCAGGGTCTTCGGACCTTTCACCACTTCAGGACCATTCAGGTTTGAAAATCGTGAATGATCCTGAAGTGGTGAAAGCTCCGAAGACATTAAAAACCACCTGTTTATGCAGGCTGCATCCTCAAGTGGTGAAGGGTGGTTTTCATGGTCTTCAGACCTTTCACCACTTCAAGACCATGCAGGATTTTTAGACTGACAAAAACTCTCACTTGACCACTTCAGGACACCCTTCACCACTTCAGGATACAGCCTGTCGAAACAGGTGGTTTTCACGGTCTTCAGACCTTTCACCACTTCAGGACCATTCAGGATTTTCAGACTGCCGAAAACTCTCACTTCAGAATTTTCATTCCTGAATTTTCAGCTACTCGATAACCGCTTGTGAGTCCCAAGTCACTCTTCAACGCTTACCAAAATTGTTCGTCCTGATCGCTCGTCCAATTTTTGATCAGCAGTCCCAGTCCACAATTGGTGTTGTGCATCTATCCTTCTGACAGAAGTTGGCGATTGAATCACAAGTGGTAGTTTGGATCGTAAGATGAGATTGTTCATGCAATTTCAGTGAGCAATATTTCTCACCCCATGGTTTCTAGCATGATTCTTATCTCATGATTAAGCTTATTCAGATTGTTCATATGATTTTTTTTATTTTTTTTATTTTTTTTCTTCTGAAGATACCTTGGAACCCAAAAAACGGGGGGGGGGGGAACTCAAAGAAAATGAGGATACAGGAGGGAACACACCTGCTCAGATATGTTCGTTGGTTTCCTTGATTAGGGTTTGTTACTCTTCATTTTACTTCGTGGTGATGTCCGCAAACCCAACTTTTCATTGCTCTTCGCCACTCTTGTCTAAGAACGTCAATATGCTCCCATACACAATCCTCTTTCTACCGCTATCTTTTCCTCTTCAACTATCTCCCTCCATTCCCGATTGTCTTTCAAAGCGCCATTCCCCTATAATGCCTGTCTTAATCGCTACACCCTCCCTTCGACGTCCTGTCTTTTTGAACCCTGACACTCATAATTGAAACCTCTACTCCCCTATTCCTCGAGTTCTTTGTTGGTGGTCTTAATCCATAATCAACCCTTATTATCTGGATTTCACCCACTCTCCAGTTAAAATATTTATAATCAACGGGCAATATAATAATGACCCCTAAATCTTCTCAGACAGAGATCGAAGATAGATTGACCACATCCATCTTTTAGTCAACCTTCAAACTACCCTCCCTCAATTTGCAAAGTTTATTTCGCAACCAATCCGCCAGCGCAAAAATTGTTTGGTCATGGAGTTCTGGAGTGGGGATTACTGCCTCGTAAGCCTATGACATGGCTTCTAAGAAATCATTCAATTCGTCATACCCATATGACGAGGCTGCGTAGAAATCGTCCGCTCCTAACACCATTGAAGATAAACTCAATGTCGATTACTCCCACGTGAGCGTGTGACGTGACCTCATAAAAAAAAATTATATCCGCTACAATTTCTCCCACCTATTGCTTATCCCGACCTTGTGACGAGGCTGCATAAAAATCATTTGACCCTGTCACTCTTAAAAAAAACAACAAATTGAATGTTGATTACTACCCTGTAAACATATGACATATCTTCATAATCAAGACGATGAATAACCCCCACTTATTGTTCATCATGACCGTGTGACGATACTACGTAGAAAACGTCCGACCCTAATTCACATGAAGAAAACACCCAATAATGATCACTACCACATTATGTGACATTGCGTCAACAAAGACATTCGATTTAACTCTATTATTCTCACTTATTTGTTCTTCATGACCGTGTGACAAAACCGTAAAGAAATTATCCGACCTTATTTCTTTTGAAAAACACCTTCACGAATCTCACGCCTCGACTCACCAGAGATCATGATCGTATGACTAAGCCATGTGGAAATCATCCAACCCAATCACCCTTAAAGAAGACACCCACCTCACACTTCGATTCACCAGAGGCTAACGCCGCTGAACACCATCCGTGTTGACATCAGTCAACAACTTGTCATCTTCATAACAGACAACTGGCTACATCAGTCTGTGACGTGGCGCTGTGTAGTGTCTTCGTTCGTCTCGCGTGCGCCAGGCTCTAGCCCTTCTTGGAAGTGTTGGATGATTGTGATACTCGTACACCCCCTCCTCTGATCAGACAACTGCCCACGATAGATGGTGACATGACGCTATGATCATATGACAAGGCCGTGTGGAAATCGTCCAACCCAATCGCCCTTGAAGAAGACACGCACCTCACACTTTGACTCACCATAGGCCGACTCCGTGGAACACCATTCGTGTTAAAATTAGTCAACTTCAATATTACGGATGTTATGATGCCTTAGTTACGGAATCAGGGGAGGAGCAGACGCTGAGCTTTAATTCGCAGCACAATTCGTTTCCTCTAATCAGACAGCTGGCCATATCAGCATGACGTGACATTATCTAGTGCCCCCCTTCGTCGCGCGTGCGCTTGGCGCGAGACGACCTTGAAAAGGTTTATGCAAGGGTCAATTGGGAATTTCTCCAAGCTGCCTTTTTCCACACCCACCTCACACTTCGAATCACCAGAGGCTAACGTCGTGGAACACCATCTGTGTTAACATCAGTCAACAACTTGTCCTCTTCAGATAAGACAGTTGGCTACACCAGTCGGTGACGTCGCCCTATGTAGTGTCTTCGTTTGTCGTGCTTGCACTAGGGTTTAGCCCTTAGTGGTGTAAACCTGCAGACCATGCCATGTGTTGGGGACGACGACCATTGTTTGGTCAAAATATAGTGCTGCAGATTGCAACAGACTGCCACATACTAGTGTGGCCTTGTGTGCCCTGTGTTGGCCATGACGAATGAAAGTCATGCTCAACACCACTTGGGCCCCGTTGGTTTTCTTGTATCACACGAGATTGCATGCTTGAAGATGTTTCTGACCCTCTTTTCTTTTTCGGAATGCAACCCTTGTGACGTTCAATCTCACGCCCTACACTGTCTTCCGGTCAGAGTGATTAAAAATGTGGGACATACTATGAAAGAACAACAGAATAGAGTGTGCTAAGGATTTTTAGGAAATTGAGTGAGGGGACACAGACAAAACTGAAATCCCCCGTGTGGTTCGAACTTAGTGAGAAATGACCATCGCTGTGTGGGAAAGAAACAGCGCAAGCAATCTTCAAACATTCGTTTAATCCAAAAAGTATCTTTGAACTTCCATGCGGGCTACTCGGCGTCTTTTCGAACGGAAAGGCGGGGGTACGCACGTGGGATGTCGTTTTTAAATTAAGTTTCGGTGCCACTCGTTGCAGAGCTAAAAATTCGTCATGGAAGGCCACAACTGGGTAGCTTGTTCCTTATGCTCGTCCTCGCCACGTGTCCGGTAATGAAACCCTCTTTCCCGATAATGCTCGGTGTGGTGACAATCGCTGCAAAGAGCGTTGGGCCAATGGGGTGCCACCATCGTCCACACGATGACAATCAACTCGTTACAAGGCAATAATAACGAATAATTTAGGGCGGAAAATAGGTATCAACAAACAAAAATAACGCCTACAAAACTTGAACACCTTGCCTTCGGAGGAAAGTAGTACCGCCCTCCGATCTTTGAGATGACTTCTCATACGTCCCACTCACATACACATGTCCTTTCCTCGATACACGGGAATGGTCGTGGCAGACATACGGAAGGTCGACGCCCAGTCATGTCCGCTTGATCAGTCAACATGGCATTCGTTAATTAGAGGCGTGACTCTGAGTTCATGCAGTTCGACATTTGATCCAATCATAGACATATTATTTCCTATCATCGATTCGAGAGAGTGAGTAACTATAGTTAGTCATGCATCAAAATAACCAAATCACTTCAAAATCCAAAGTCGTTTTTGTTATCAAAGCAACAACTCAGTCAATGTACACAAGAAGACTCCTTTCGCCTAACTTGTTTTGGTTAGTTGTGAGCTTCAAAGTCGAGTAAGAGTTAGAGATCACTCATGCATTAACCATCATAGATGTGCATAATTCATCATGTGAAAAGAAGTAAAGGGGAGAGACAGGGCGAGATCACTCGAGCCCACCGATCTCTTCAATTCAAGGATGTTCGTTCTCGTGAGATCCGATTGAATTTACCGAGACGAATGGGACGAGATCTCATAGGTAGACGGAGGAGAGGGAATCATCAGAATACTCAACATCCATTAAGAAAACACTGAGAGGAGGAGAGAGAGAAAGAGGAACGCAAAGCCTAAAGGTGTTAACGGGGCCGTAGCTCGACCTAAAAAGGAGACTAAGGAAAGGAGTCATAACACACAAGTAGATCTGAAAAAATTTGACATTTCACCATGGACTGAACCTCAAAAGTAAGCGGAGGAATCGAAGATCAAGGCGCATAAGCCGTTTGCTTTCTGATCAGGACCTTAGGCCATATAACCACTCGTACACATACACACCTTCCTTACCCTGGGATTGGCAATCCCGACCGCCACACTACTGCGATCGTCACCCCGCCAGCTTAGCGTCAACACAAACTTACCTAGATCCGACAATTTGTCGGGCCGACTCGGCGCACAACTTTGCAAAACTATAGTCAGCTCGTCAGGACTTTTCGACTCGCCGATCGTCACATCATCTAGCCACTACTTCCCCGAAGTTGGCAAATGGGTTGAGAGAAAGTTTTTCAGATGCGCTTACGAATTTTATAGTTGTGAAGGGGGAGATAAAAGGTGGGAGAGAGCGGAGGGGAGGCAGAAGAGATAGGGGTTAATCGTTCTAGCTATATCAATTTGCACGAGTTCTTTGGGGCCAATTAGATTACAGTGTGAGGGGATTAATGCTCCTTAAGCTGGCATTTCGTTAAAACTAATATTTTTTACTATTTTCACGAAATTGGACATCCAAGAAAAAACTGTATTTTTCAGCGTGTTTTTGTGCCCACATTGGACCATTGATGGTCTGGCGTCCTGGGGATTTAGGATCATCTAATGTATCTCGACTTAATGTACCGTCAAAATACATCCAAGGGTAAAAATAAAAATAAAAAAAATTTAAGGCAGATCGGATGGTCCGACGCCGGACCATCAATGGTCTGATGTGGTGGGCACAAAGAAATGAAAAAAAATACTGTTTTTTTTTTTTTAAGATCAATTTCGTGAACATAATAAAAAATATCAATTTTAACGAAATGCCTATTCTTACACGATAATGCCCTCTTATGACTCAATGACTCTAAGAGGGGATCAGTAGAGACTTCCTGCACGGGGATGTGGACGAGAAGAAGAAGGGTGCAAAGATTCAGACGGAGAAGGAGAGAGAGAAACGCGAAGGGAAAATGGGATGGAATTCAGTTACATGTTAATGGGAAAAGGCGCGAAGAAGAGTAAAGTGAAGATGCCATGGGGCGCAGCGAGAAGCGAGGGAAGCTTGCATGCATGACAGTGACACAGAAATAAAAAAGCACCGAAACAGTTACGTTTCATCCATCTTAGTTCTAAAACTAATTCAAGATTGAAAAATTAAAAAGCAATATCTGCACGTAGACATAGATACGCAAAAATCCTACGCCTATTCAATTTTTTTTTTAAAATTCACAAAGCTTTCCGAGACAAATATTTCGAAACATTTATTTGCAAGAAAGAACACGTCAGCAAGAAGTGTGTCCGCAATTTTCGGATTTCCGACCACCGAACGAAATTTATAGCGCGCTTACTAAAGTGCGCATAATTCCTACGTAAATCTATAGGTTGTCAAAAAGAAATTCTGAAAAAAAAAAGTATGAGAAAAAACAACAAGTCTTAAAAATGAAAGGGTCTCAGTGACCATTGATTCCATGCATTACCCACCAGCCAAGAAGAAGGTACCCCTAAAGCCCTTTAGCAAAAATGCATGAATAATAAAACTCGGGGCTGTCAAATCTATAGGTTGTCAAGTACGAAAGCTAGCATGTCCCCCCTCCGCCCCCCTTAGTGACAGGTTTTTTTTTTTCTTCGTAAAATGCATGCCATTATGATCTCGTTTTGTGCATTCCCTGCTCCAAATCCAATTCTAAATGCTCTATCCAGTGCAAATTGTATTCTCGTCAAGGACCATTCCAATCAATCTGGGGGTTGTACACTTGTGATTTCGGATTAGAAGCAATTCTTCAAGGTCAATCTCTTATGAGAATGATGAAATGGTTTAATTGTTAATCCAATTTTTTGAATTTTTTTTTTTAAACTTTCGGATTATCCTTGCATTTTGTCCGAGTTTTTATTTTAGTTAGGAACTACGTGTTCCTTGGTGAGCGCGTTCAAAATTCTTTTTCTTTCAGGTTTTTCGACTTCCGAATACAACGGGCGTTTGATGGAATACTTTGTGACGAGTGCATGTAATTTTTGTAGGCGTCCGTGCGAACCCTGTGAAATTTGTTGATGAATGTCATAATAGAAATCCACCTAGGAAATGCTGCGCCTTTGCATGCGAGAGAAAATTTTATTTTGAACTTTTCAATTTCAATTTGGGTTGAGGAATTAGGCGCATGTGCACTGATATTATTGTTTTGGTGCATTTACGATGTCGGTGCGAATACCCTTACAAGGGTATCCACCCTGGTTTTTACAAGTGACAAAAAATAAGTTTTGACTTGAAGTGTGAGTACGCCGTGTGAGTCGAGGCGATATTATCTTTTACACTAACTAAATGTGCGACCAAAAGTAGAGGACCTTATTTCCAGCCCCAGTTCAATGTCTTAGGCAAACGAGCAAGGCGACCAGATCAGTCTGGAGGATCTCATTTCCAGCCCCAGTTCAATGTCTTAGGCAAACGAGCAAGGCGACCGGATCAGTCTGAAGGATCTCATTTTCAGCCCTTGTTCTATTCATCGCAAGCAGACATCGTGGATTCCATTTCAAGCAAAATGAAATTAAGCAAGCATAGTAAATGTTCTCAGATTCAATTGAAGTCCTGAATTAAAGTCAAGGAAATAAACAGAAAGTCAAGACTCAGTCAAAATGAATGAAGGGGGGTATAAATAGGGGTATATGTGATCTTAAAGGAGATTGTGTCGGCTTAGCTCGTAGTTCCCTGCCTCCAGGGTCCCACCTGAACCCCCGCAGAGCCCCCGCAATCGGTGGGGCGAACCTCCCACAGAGGCCTTGACACGGATTACGGGTTTCAATCCCGCTTGCCGCCTTCCTCTCTGAACCAAAGGACTAGACTGAGAGTGAGAAGACAAGAATGAGACATATTCAGACACTCAGATACAAGAGAGGTGCGCTCAGACTCGCGTAAGAGGGCCTTGATTCCTTCACTCGCCTGAGGGCCCCGCAATGGTAGCCAAAGTGCAGCAAGGATGGTAAGATTGACGCCAAAACGCAGAGCGCCGACCCTCTAACAGGTCCTGCAAGTTGCAATGATAACCTTCTTTCGCAGAGCTTAGTCACTCCCTCAAACTGCTGCGCCGTCACTTTTGGTCAAATTGCTGCTACGCAGGCTACGATGATTGCATTCAAGTAGAATATACCGCCACCTCAGCAACAACCAGCACTAAACTCAATACCGCCTCACAACTACTCTTTCTCCGATCAGCAACATTCACACCCAAGCACGACTTCAATCAGCATCTTCAATTTTCTTCATCACAACAACAGCGTGTTGGACAATCCAACAACACTCAACTGCCCAACAACAGCAGCAATCCGTCACACTGGCCGAAACAACAGGTTAACAAACTGAAATCAACAGCAATGACAGTGTCTCACGAGGAAGACCACTACTGGCGGCTCTGCAGTTGGGCTGAGTTTCAGTTCATCATGCATGGCCAGCTTGCCCGGTAAGTTTTTTCTTCGCAAGCAAGAGTCGATGACACAATGCCTCACAGCCCGCTGCATCCGCTCACTCGATTTGGTTGTAACAACAACGCCCGCAAGATCCCCACCGTCCCAAAACAATGGCGTGTACGTGCAAGCAAGTTCTGCTCTCCCTCTCTCTTCTTCTCTCACACGGTTGTCCGCAACTTCCACGCCCGCTCTTCTGCTGGCCTGAGTGCACTCATCTGCCCGTAATGCTCTTTAGTTCGGATGAAACTAGGGGTCTTCCAATGGATAAGGGAAGATACAGCGCCTCATAAGCCCTACCACTGCAATGAACACAGTTGGGACTACGACGGTGGCTAACAAGGCGAATGGCGATTGGCAGCAGGAAGATCAGTGACCACCACGTGGCTGATGAGAACGTCTATCCTCGAGGCGATTGCACCACCGTACATGGCTGCCAGAACAAGGCTGAGCAAAACTTGAGTCTAACAGTATTCGGCCTAAGGCTTGAGAAGTAAGTGGCACTCTCTCAACAAAATAAGAATGGCACGCCTTCTGAAAGAGCAGCAATGCACTGACATTCCACCTCTCGGGGAACCCAGATAGCGAACCCAAATGTCACTGAGAGCATACTCTCACTATCACCAACATGTGTGCCCAATGCCCTTCCTTCCACTCGTACGCCCGTTGTAGCTCTGCTAAAGCGTTGTTGGTATGTAGCCAGGTACACCAGGTCACTGTAAATAAGCACAACTGTGAGCAACAGAGTGATCACCAATCGGTGGGGAAAGATGACGTTCACACTGGACAAATGACTGAGATCCCAGCATGACCAGGATGATGACTCGGTGGAGCGACGGTCGCAACTGCAGCAATGGAGACCCCAGACGTGCAAAATGAGAATGAATCTTCCGCTAGAACATGGGAAGATACATCCGGAGTTTTGCGCAGGAGTCCGCGACCAGGCGAGTTCTCTTTTTCCTCTGCTCACCCGCTCCTCTCCCGTCCTGCTTATTTCCTTTTCACACTAACTTAGTACCCTCCTCCTTGGCGCTTAGTGCACAGACTACCACTGCAGAGCTATTAGCAGCTTCCGAATCGACCATGCCTCCCGTTGATGTCAGCAGCAACAACCACAATGCATGAAGATGTCGACCTTATAGACCATTGCCAAACCCTGGTACGTGCCCTCACACCATCATCCTCATCTCTCTCTCTCTCTCTCTCTCTCTCTCTCTCTCTCTCTCTCTCTCTCTCTCTCTCTCTCTCTC
>BFEA01000240.1:1346151-1356330 GCA_003427395.1 Chara braunii
GAGAGAGAGAGAGAGAGAGAGAGAGAGAGAGAGAGAGAGAGAGAGAGAGAGAAGTGGATTTGCACCGTTTCATTCAATTTTGAAAAAGGTTTAAGGATGGTGTCCTCATCGGTCTTTTGCGGGCAGCTATCGATCGACATGGTTTTGGCCCTTGCAAGACCCCAAAACCTTAAAATGTGCACCCGACAATATGTGTTTGTGTGTTTGTGTGTGTGTGTATGTGTGTGTGTGTGTGTGTGTGTGTGTGTGTGTGTGAGAGATAGAGAGAGAGAGTGTATGTTTTTTTTTTTTGTGTGCGTGTGTGTATGTGTCTGTGTGTGTTTGTGTGTGTGTGAGAGAGAGAGAAAGAGAGAGATTGCATGTGTGTGTGCTTCAAAAAATTAAAAGTAATTATAGGAAGGTACAGCGGGGGGGGAGAAAGGAAGATAAAAGTGGTAGTTGGTTTTTTGAAGGGTATATGAATATTTGTCGTACCTTTATTTGTATTTGGTTTTGAGTTGGTTAGTCTTGAATCTTGCAGGCCGCATAGCTTGTACTTGAGTGATTGTGTGTGGTTGTTGTTTTTGTTGTGAAAGGTGTTGATGATTAGTGATGTTTTATATGTAATTATTGTATTGATTATGTTTGACAAAGTAGTTGTGGTGGATTGGTGGTTGTAAAGTGTGGGTGTGGAGTAATTTTGTTGAGTGTGTAAAGACAAAGTTCGTTATGAATGAATGCCCTATATAGAGGCATGTTTTTTTGCGAGAAATCATTTATAGGTGTAAAAAGGTTAGGTAATATAAGATGTCGAAGCATAACGAGGACAAAAACGCCACAATCGTATGAATTAGTTTGTTGGGGTCCTTCTAAGATATGTGTTTTTGCATGTTGTAATATGTGTAAACAATCTGTTCTAGTTTATAGTCATCGTTTAATGTTAGAGAAGAATGTTGTATAAGTAGAAGAGAAACTGTCATAGTAATATACAGTTTGTGTTTCAAGATTTAAATATCCAAGTGTCCAATGAGTGTTGTTTATGTTTATTGGAATGAAAAAATGTGTGATTGTTGTTAATGGTCGATTTCTATTTCTTCTTTGGATTTGTCCATCAATGCAATGGTAATCGTTTTTTTTTATTCCTTGGCCGTATGCGAACGTGTTTGCTATAAAGATTGTTGTTGATTTATCCATTATGAATTTTGCATAACTGTTTATGGGTATATCTGTGAGTAAATGTTGTTCATGTAAAGTAATGTATAAACATGATTCTGAATCCATTGGGATTGGAATAACGTTTTCATCATACGAATTTGTATCTGTGTCCTTGGTATGTTACAAAGATGGGGTGTGAAGAGGTGATTGTGTAATTATGAAATGTAATGTTGTTGATTTGTTATGGTTTGTGATAATGTTTGTTAGAGAGGAAGGCATGTAAAAACATTCGTTGATGTTGTTTGAAGGTGGTGTTGTATCTGGATCATCTAACAAACAAATGAAGTCGAACATTGTGATGTTATCTTTTATTATTCGAGAAATTATTAGTTGTTTTGATTTTTTTTGACGTTGTATCGGTAATTTTTGTATATTTATTGTGGATAATTGTTTATTTTGTTCATGTATGTATGATGTCGAAGATGTTTTCGAACATTTTTTTTACGAAGTTAGTTTGGAACAGTTGTTGTGCAATCTTTGTGATTCTATCATCTTCATGTAATACACTTTCATCAGGTTTGAAGAATTTTGTAAGTTGTGTTGTTAATGGTTTTATAGTTGTGAAAACATAGCGATTTATTACACGAGATACTGCGATGTATCCTTGTTGTGAGACATTTTTTTTCCTCGTTTGTGGTGTTGATAAAGCTTTCCAATCTGCAAGAATCGTTGATGTTAGAGTTTCTCCTTAAACTTTATACAAAGTAGAAGCGATGACGGAAATGAAAGAAATTGCTTTGGATATAATGTACAAGTTCGTTGTGATGAAAACGGTATGCGTGGTAATGATACAGTGATTGAACGTTCAAAGAAAATAGGGTAAATATCTTTAGGTAGTTGGTCATTAGATACGAATGGAAACAATTCAAATCCTTTTCTATTTGGAATGCGAACCAATGCAAGTTGAGGGGCTTGATTCGAGACAAGCACAAGCGTCGATGCTGCAGTGTCAAAAATAAGTCGAAATTATGTTTTGGAATGAAATTGTAAGGAATAAAAAATTCTGAATGTGCCGTTGGCAATGCCTCTATTAGGGTCGACATTTTGTGTGAATACAATTAACATGCCTGAAATGAGGTCTAGAAATGGTGCATAGCGTCCTAGCATGTTGTCAGGGAGAGACATTATGAAACGAATATCGTCTTTGTTTTTGTTTTTAAAGTTTTTGTCAAAATTTGTAATGATACGTACTGGGTAATGATTTTCGGGCAATTGTTTGGCTAATTCGCGTATATATGAATGGATGATGTTTGTGCGTGTGTCATTGTCTAGTGTTGCGTATATTGGTGTTTTATTAGTATATATTAAATTAGATGATAGTATTTTTTTTTTGTGGGCAAGAAGAATGTAATCGTGAGTTGATAACGTCAATGAACTCATCAGTCCAAATGCCCTTGCGAGCTTTTGAACAGCCCTCTCCCCAAGGATGTAGTCCTCCGAATGGTAAATCTAACTTTCTTTCTGCTCGTAATGCCATATCTAATTGAACAATTTGTTCCTTGTTCATCATACTAATTTCATCAATTATGAGAAGTTGGAGTTCTTGACAAAAACTTTGAATTCCTTTCAAATTTGTAGTACGTTGTTCGAACGAATGATCATTTTCAAAGTTATGCATGTCAATCCAACTATGAATGGTAACACCATGAATTCCTACTGCAGCTTTTTCAGTAAGTGTTGTTTTTGCAATTGCTTTTGGTCTTTGCCAAGCATTGCAAAAAACTTCGATGGTTGTTATGACGTGTGCTTTTCCTGTTCCTCGTTCTCAAGTTAAGAACATCAACAATTGTTGTTTTTTAATTTTTTCTTTAATTTCATTTAATGTTATGTTTTGTGGATTTTCATCATGTAATGCTTGATCGTTCCATGTTTTTAAAATACTGGATGCTGCAAAAGCAAAAGCCTCGTGTTGTTTTTTAATAAGTTGAAATTGTTGTGACATTTTTGTTATTGTTGAAAATTTTATTGTATTTTCAGGTTTATTGTTAGATTGTTATAAATATTTAATATGTGATGGATTCAGAGCATTTTTCAGTAATGTTATTCGTGTTGGTAAAGGAATATCATGCCAAGGATGAATTTTAATATTTTCTGATGTACATTCATAAAAGTTGCTAATGTTATGAATTTTTTGTCATGTTTGTAAATATTAGATGTCTGGAAAAAATTGGGTTCTTAACTTATTTAATAGAGGTCGGTTATATGAATTTATTTCTGTATACGTTTTTGATGTAATTTGTGTTGTTTCAATCATTATTGTATGATATGGTGATGATGTATTTGTAGTTAATAGTCTTGAGGTTGGGATCATTGGAAAATGAACAATATCATTTAGTGTTTTTGTACAATTTTGTGTGTTGTGTTTTGTCATTTTTGGATCACAAAAGTAAAGGTAATCGTAATCCTCATCAGGAATTGTTGTTTTATGATTTGAGTGCTTGTTATTTGGTGTTGATTCAAAGTCATTTTCTTGCATTGCATCAGTGGTTGCGTAAGTTGGCCGGTTAGTATGAACTTCGACTGCTCATTTTCGTGTGATATGATAATCTTGCATGTTCAAGTATATTAAACGATTGAAACTAGGCATTATTTTATAATATTGAAGGAATGCTGTGTTCCAATCAATGTTATTAGGTAGTAGATAATGAAGGTCAGGAAATGGTTCGAATAACAAAAGAGTTAATTGAGCGTGACGAGTTAATTCTTCTGGTGTTTTACATGTATCATAAAGTGAGATGCGCGATCCAGATAAAATGTTTGGAATACGTGAAATTTTGTATCGCCCCAAACATTTAAATTTTGATTGCGGATGATTTTGAAGGAATATGAGATCGTTCCTAGATGATAAATTTTTGTTTTTTCTAAAATAATTGCATGTGAATTCGTATAAACAAAGTGATGATAAAGATAGTGGACGAAATGTTTAGTCCTTCGGAGGACGAATGATAACATAATCATTGTTGTCTTGTTCAATATTACATTTGATTTCAGACTCTTGTAAAAGTTGTTTCAACATTTGATGAAGGTTTTAAAAATTATAATAATGACTTGTATAAGCGCAAGATTGTCCGATTTTGTACAATGCACATAATGGACCATCAACTTCTTGTTTGTTTGTCATTGTGAACATTTGAGATGTAAGTCGTCGACGCGCTTTTGTGTTTGTAGGTAGTTCTTCGTTTTGTGCTGCTATTTTTTCTCGTTTTTGTCTCGCATCAAATGCAGCTTATTGCAAAACGATGTTACAATCGATTTTATGTCGGTCTTTCGTCGTGTATCTACAAGCGTAATAGATTCGATCACGAGCTTCTATACCTCCAAATAATGGTTGTATATCATGGTTGCATTTGAAGGTTGCAAGAATAACGTCGTTATAATTATTAATATATTCGTGTCCAAAAGTTCTTTGTCATTCAACTCCATTTGATGTAAGTATGGTTTGTTCATGATGCGTAAGAGGGTACAAATAACGACAAACTTTATCTGTATTTGTGCATCGTGATTTTTTGAAACATGTTGTATGAGCTCAAGATGCGTAAAGACGAGGTAGACAAGAAGGTATACTATTGATTTGAAGTGCTTGCCATTTAAACAATTAAGGATTGGGTTTGGTGACATGTTAAGAAGTTGTTGGGAATATTCATGTAAGTAAATCGGGTCCTCTATATTTGGTACGTAAAAATTTTGAGGTAAATCTTATTTTTGTAATAATAATAATGTATTCGATTTTGTTGTTTGAAAAATATGTTGGCGTAATCAATATTGGGAGCTAACTTTGATTTTACATTTTATACATTCTCCTATTGCATGTACTTTTATATGTTTTGGGTCTTGTTTTTTTTTAAGGGTGAACGATAGGAGTTGGGGTTAATTTGAAGAGCAATGTGAAATAGTTGCTGAGCGTTACAACTGAAACATGGTAGTATTGTGATGGTTTGTGAGATTGAAGTTATGACAATGGTATCGACATAATTTATGATGGTATTGTTGAAGGTAGGAATGATATTTTGAAGTTGATCAAAAATGTTTGTTGTAGGTGGAACGTTTTTTAACCAAATCAAACAATGAAGGTGGAGTGTTCCACGTCCTTGTGTTTCGACCATGCCATAATACGCATTCACTTGTTCAAACAATCCGTCAGATGGTGATAATGTTTGTGTTGTTTTAGTAAAAGCAATGATTGTTTTGAAAAATATATTCATTAGTCGATCGAACAATCTTGCTGATGCAATGCTGTCTGCCATTGATACGCGTTTGAGTTCTGATAATTATATATGTGGCGTATTATCAAATGCGTTTAAAAAATCTATCACATTTAAAACGTCAGAATATGATGCAAAAGTGAATGATATATCTGTGTTAGGTGTGATTGTCAAAAAAATACTTCGTTGATCAGATCGATCGCACGTTGCAAATGCTTCTTGTCGTAAAGTACGTCGTTCTGCGTTGCTTCCCCAAATATATGCAACACTACATTCAATAGTTTTTAAAAATGTGTTGACTGTGATTATAATTGACAATGGAGGATGTCCACAACGTCGTCGACGATTGTTTTCTAAACTGATTTTTAATTGTTCAGTTGTAATATTTTATATTGGTTTGTGTGTAGTGGGGTGAGAGTTGCATGTTATGCTGACCATTTTTTAGCCTCGATCAAGTGCAAGTTTATCGAATGAAACTAATACATAATGATGATCTTGTGCAAAACGTCGATGACTGAGTAAGCAATAATTTTTAACACACAGTTCCTTTGATACTGAAATTCTTCGATCATGTTCTTTTATGAAACCTTTGCCAAAAGGTAAAAGGTGAGGAAACATTTAAGTATCTAATGCAGGATCGAATGCATTTGCAAATTTTGATGATGAATAAATTGTATAAAGTATTGTTCTATTCGTCGTTTCGATATGTTGATGTATTATTTGTTGTTCCATGAATTCGTCGATCGTTGTTGTTGAGTGAGTAAAAATAACTGGGTTTTCTATGAAGGTCATTTCGTCGCGACAGTCGATAGAAACATTTATAGCATCTTGTTCATTGTTTTTTTTTTTAGCTGTAAATCCATCATTTATATGATCAATCACTGTTGTTGGAATGAAGTCATAAACTTATATTGAAATTTGTTTGAGTATTGAATTATTAAGTGTAATATTTTTGTAAAAGGGATTATATAATTTATAAAACGAAAGCAATTTTAAAAACAACTTCATGTCGTACAATGTGTAATTTTTTTATTTGTGTGAATTGACTATTTGTGAATGGTCTTGCTAAAATGATTCTGTATATTACATCTGTGTTTAATTGGTATGGCAATAAAGTAGTTGGTGGTCTTGGAATAACATAAAAAAACAATAAATAAGAACGAATTGCTCGATGTAGACTACCACCCATGATTTTTGTTTGTGCTAGAATAGTAATCAAACTTTTCATTACTATTTCTGACCATGTTGGATTAGGAATTATGGGTAGTAAACGACCAATGAAGAAATGGTTGACAATTGCAAATTTTGACAGTCGCGGTTTATTTATGTTTTGAAATAATGATGTGTTGCATTCTATGCAAATATCAAATACAATATTTGAATCTGTGATTTTGTGCATACCTGCTCTCGAAAGCGTGATATTTGCAAAGGCAGAAGATACATTTGAGAAATCATAATATTCTTGTAGTGGTTTTGGTAAGTTATCATAGGGAGAATATAAACACGCTCCCATCTGTTTTAATGTTACGTCATCTTGTATAGAATAATTGCATAAGTTAATTTGTAATTCAAATCGATCACATACGCAACAAACTCCTTCCGCTAGAGAATTTGGACTTAAATTATATAGTAGTTCATCTAGAATTTGTTGTTTTTTTTCTTGTGTGATACTTTCAAACCCCGCAAGAAAATGTTTATTATTTAATGATGGTTGGTGAACAAGATTTTTTATACATGTATGTTTAATTGGAATTGCATTTAAATTGACATGTTGTTTATTTTGATTGTTGTGTATTTGTGTGTTTGTATAATTTTCATTATATTTTTTTTTTCGATTATGATATGCAATGCGTTGTTTTTTAAGAATTTCGTGTTTGTTATCATTATAAGTTTGCTGCCGTTTTTTTTTTTTTTTTTTTTTTTTTTTTTTTTTTTTTTTTTTTTTTTTTTTTTTTTNTTTTTTTTTTTTTTTTTTTTTTTTTTTTTTTTTTTTTTTTTTTTTTTTTTTTTTTTTTTTTTTTTTTTTTTTTTTTTTTTTTTTTTTTTTTGATTTGTGATTAAGGTTCGTACATTTATAATTGTGATATGTTAACAGTGGTTTTATAGTGTTTCATTTTTGTTTTTATTATATGTTTGACAACGTTTTTGTGGAAAAGTTTTATTTTGATTCATTGTTTATTTTTATATTAGTTTATAACAATATATATATATATATATATATATTTTAATACATATATATATTTTTATAACTAATTTTTTTTTTTTTGCTTTTGTTAAGTGATGTTAAAGATATTTTATTATTTTTTTTAACATTTTGTATGTTTGAAAATAAAAATGTTTACATACCTCATAGGTCATCGATGATCATTTTGAACATATTTGAAGCAATGCATGACAAAAGAAACACATAAAAATGTCAATTATGACGGGAATAAGTGATTTTATGTTTTGAATTTTTGTAGTCATTTCTTAGTATATTTAATTATAGTGTGTACTTTCATCAAATAGTTTTCAAACATCTTTAAGTTTATGGCATTTCGTTAGGGTCTTTAAATATAACTTTGTTGTTGATCTTGTTAATTCATGCCCTTCACTAAGAGCCTTTTAAAAATATAATAAACATGAGTCATGAAACATAATCTATAACCAAACTTAGTATGTTTGCATGAATACTTTTCTTACTGCTCTAAAGTTCAGTATTTTTTTTCATTGTTAAGTATTAAAAAGACATATTGTCTTCTTTGTCCTCCTTGTCGTGTTGTTCCAATATGATCAAATCCTTGATGATAACTTGTTTCACTTGTTTTTGCGCCTCTTTGTATCATTGATGCTTGCTCCATGCTGCATATCATTTGTACTTGCATTTTCATTTGCAATGGTTGCGAAGTTGTTGTCCGTGTTTGTTGTAAGCATAGGAGTCCATGGTAAAACTTCAGTTGTTGTTCCTTTTGAAGCTTCAGGTACTGCTTCCGTTGCTGCTGTTGTTGACAAATTTTCAAGAGCTTCATTCGTTGGAAATTTTCCCTCCGCTTGATCTTTTGATGTCATTGCACTTGCTGATGATGTCGATGCTGTTTGTTAAACCATGAATGATTGTCGGGTTAATTTGGGCAATCGATCCATTAGCCTTATATTTGTATTGAAACATGCCATTGCAGGATATCCGAATCTTAGTAGTTTAGTGCATTTTTAAAATGTGATACATGTTCCTATCGGTGGTAGTTCGTGTTGTAATGTCAAATCATACACTGTTGCTTTTCTTAATAAAGGTAGCAAATCAAATCGTGTGATTTCATCTTTGATTTGTAAAGCTGAGTGAACTGCTTGCACTACTTCTGGTTGATCTATATCTCATAATACAAATCAATCAATGACTTATTTATATGTTCTCGCATTTCTATATGTACTAATAATCCTTTTTTGCCTATGATCCAAAAAATATCTTTATCTGGTTGATCTATAAAGTCAAGCAGCTCTTTTGATGCAGTATGCATAATTTCTCGTGTACGAGTTTGTCTTTCAATTGACGCTTGAATTTGTTCAAGATAACGTGGACGTTTGATATTTGTAGTTGTTGTATTCATTTTTATCTGTCAACATACACATCAACAACCAAAAAAATGCACAAAGAACAAAATTCATATTTTATCTTAGTATTTCGTAAGAATATTGTAAAAAAAACATTAGAAAAATTTGGGTAATTGAATTTTATGAACATATTTAAAATATGAACGTTGTGAAATAGAGTTATGTTTATGAATTCATTATTCTCATATGTGTATGTGTGCTTGTATGTGTGTGTGTGTGTGTGTGTGATTAATTCTCTATTGTCAAATGTATTGTACTTCAATTTAATTGTGTGTGTGTGTGTGTGTGTGTGTGTGTGTGTGTGTGTATTAAAATTATATTTGTAGTTACAACAGAAAAATTCTCATGAGAAATAAAAGTTGAAAAAACATTCCATAAAAAAATAATCCTTTATATTTATAAATTATCATTCCAATCTTTGTTCAACTCTAAAATTTTCAATTTAATTTGATAAGATCCCGCCTAAATATGACCTTTCCCTTCCAACTACATCTATTTGTTCAAGATGGAATGAAAGTCTGGACGAGTTTATGAAATATTTTAATTAGACTTTCATTGTATTACAACAAATATCGTCTAATTTATATTGGATTAACCTATTTATGACTGAAAATCCTTACTTAGAATGAAAATCCTATGAAAATATTTCATGAACTCATCCAGACTTTCATTCCATCTCTAGCATACAGTTCAAATAAGAAGGGATACCCCATTCATGGAAGGAAAGTTTTCAAGTAAGACAGAAATTTTTAAAATTGGAACTACATTTTTAAAGATGGAATGAAAATTTAAAATTTAGAATGTAATTTTACACTAGAATGATTATTTAATTCTGGAAAATTTTGCTGTTGTAGGCCTTCGATTAGGACTTATACTTAGGCCTTTACATTGAAATGATATGTGTAGTTAGGCCTTTGCTTAGTGTCGGTACTTAGGCCTTCATTTAGGGCGTTTATGGTTAGGCTTTGAAGTCATCATACAGATGTCCTTCAGTTAGGGCTATTTTAAATAATGTGTCATGTTTCATATCATAGTTTGAAAAAGTAGAGAGAGAGCTTGTATGTGTGTGTGTGTGTGTGTGTGTGCTTGTATGTGTGTGTCTGTGTGTTTGATTGTGTGTGTGTGTCTGTGTGTGCGTGAGAGAGAGAGAGAGAGAGAGAGAGAGAGAGAGAGAGAGAGAGAGAGAGAGAGAGAG
>BFEA01000240.1:1406111-1424571 GCA_003427395.1 Chara braunii
TCTCTCTCTCTCTCTCTCTCTCTCGTGTTGGATTTCCTCACCTTTAGTGTGTTGGAAAAGAGGCTGTTTTGGTGACACACACACACACACATGCACACACACACACACACACACACACACACACACACACTCACTCATGCACACACACACACAGACTTCTCCTTTTTGAGTCTCTTAAAGTTTTCGATGAATTGGATAGGTTGTGTCTGAGCGTCTTCTGTTTCTCTTATAGCCACATGCAACAACAAACACAGTGGCATGCAGCAGTGAGAAGTTTGGTTAGTGTGTGGTTGTACTTCGTAATCTTTGAATTACGTTACTTTTTCTGAATCCAGACCTTTTCGTTTCTTTTTTTTGTTTCTTCTTGGGGGCAATGCTGGTTGCTTATCACTGGCAAGCATGATAGGACAACCGAGTAGGAGTAAGAAAAGGGGTCGGCCATGCCCTTGCCGCACTAGACGCCTGCACAAGGTTGGGGCTGTCACGAACCGCCCCTCCCCGAAACCATAGCCGTCTTGGGGTGCTTCTGCTGGCCGGGAAGCTTACTGGCAGCACCCAGTCACACAGCAGAAGGGGGGGCGTTCATAGCAGTCTCTCTCTTGCTGCGTGGTTTATCCCATCACCCATCTTGTCCCCTTGTCACAGTACCATTAACACTTAAAGTCCCTATACTTTCCCTAATTGGATCTCAACCTCCTGCACTCTCCCTTGTTGATTCCTTCCTCGTACTATCCTCGTCCTATCTGCCCATCCTATCTTTGTCACCTTTTCCCGGGCGTGTGACTGTCTCCTATGTCATTGTATCCTAGCGTATCCTACTGTATCCTAGTGTATCCTGCTGAGTCCTTCTTGGCTTCCTTACATCTTGACTTATCCTGCCATTCATCCATCCTCTGCAGTGTTCCTCCGTTATATCCTTTTTGGGTCCGTTTTGCTCCTATTCCACCCACCCCCTGCCTCTCTACTAGGCTATTACCCCGTACGCCTCCCTTTCCTCGCCACCCCTTCGCCCTATCTCCCTACTCCCCTATCTTCTATCCTCCACTACTCTACACCATTTCGCCTATGATGGTACATCTAACCCGTGTTCATGCCTGTTTTTTTTTTCTTCCAGGCAGCTCAGTCGGTTAGAGCAAAGCACTGACAAGTTGTCTCGGTATCTGTGTGAGGCCAGTTCTAAACAGGCAACATCAACCTCTTGACAAAGAAACTCACACGTGCACCTTGGTCACTGGAGTCCCTTTTCGATCGTGAGTCTTGTTCCGTTTCCATTTGTTTTTTGGATTTCGGTTCAAACTTCATGGTTCTTTCATTCCTTCGTTTTTCTTTTTTTTTTTTTCTTTTTTCTTTTTTTTTGTTTCTTTTTTGTTTAGAAAGGAATACAGCAAAGAACCAGCAGCTCTTCAAGAAATGTTGAGATGGTTGGAACAAGAGGCCCAGAAAAGGACCATGACACAAGCAGATAAAAAACGCACGCTGGACGAAGTAGACTTCCAGGGAATGACAGAGACCGGTCTCAAGAAGAGGAAAGCAATAAACCTGGATGAGAAGAAGGGGACAGAGCAGACCCATGCAGAAGAGGGAAGGAAAATTACAGGTTTCGAGTCCCTCGACGACAATGCAGACAGCAAAGCAAGCAAGGACAGTGAAGGGACCGGGGGGACAGACATGGATAGAGCGACTGAATCCCAACGGTCTCTTCATTGGCTGAGGGAGTGCATCGAAAAGGCTAAGAGGGACAGGGAGCATGCTTTTGACATTAGAGCAGTCTGTCTGAAGCACATTGAGAGATCCCAGAAAAGTGGGAGGAATGGGGCAATCGCTGGCATTGAGAAGTCAAAGAACCAGTATGACACACTGAAGAAGGAGAAGGCAGAGGAATTCTCTGAATACACTGCTTTCAGATATGCAGAAAAAAAAAGGCAAGAGAACAAGGTCTAGCAGACAAGGGCAATACAACCCTTAACACCGAAGACCACTTTCAGGATCTGAGGAAATGGAAGACGTGGAAAAACCAAAAAAAGAAGGAACCGAATTTGGATCAAACATAGGCAAAAGAGGAATCAGCACGCTCACTACTGGAAAAAGAAGTGGTTGTGGTGGTGGCCCAAACAGAAAAATTAATAAAGTGGACGCAGAGTACACGCCGGAGTTCACTACCATCCAGCACATTGCCAATGGGGAGGCACCACACGTGATGGCCTCGGCCAAATCAGCATGACTGACATCGATGGACACTCGCCCGCTGATTGCAGCCAGGTACGTCGAGAAAGAGGGAGAATGGCAGATCGCCACAGATGTGTCCTTCATAATCCTAAGGATTGAGAAAGGACAGAATGTCGCCAATATTTTTCAAGAAAAGGTAACAGAGGGGTACCCACTGGGTGTGTACAAAACAATTGCCTTGGACGTTGGTCAGGAGGACAGATCCTCACAAGCTGGCCAGGAGGACCAACAGGACCATCATATGGACATGGAGAGACACTCCCCTCGCGCCTTTTCCCCCCTGATTGCAAAGTTGTAAGAGGAAACCAAATTGAAGAGTGAGACGATGTGGAGGCCATGGAGAACAGTGACAATGATTCCATATAGAGTGTTGGCGGGACCAGACATCCCTACGGAACTGCTGGCGGTCTTAGTGACACACCTCTTGACTTTTGAGATTCTAGAGGGAGATAGCGATCTGGACGTAAAGAGCGTTCGTCTTAGATCTAGACAAATTCCAAAAGCGATTGCTCTGAGAGTGATTTGGAGGAGTGGCAAAACGAGGACGATGGAGTAGGATCAGAACTGGCCTTTGTCCTTGGGCAGGGAACCAATGGAAGTGTTGGGGAATATAAGCTAGATGATGTGGTCACCACGGTGCAGTAGAGCCCTTCGGGCGGTGCGTCAATAGAGATGGATGCGAGCGATCAGGCCGCCTCCTAGGTTACCTATCACCATGATTGCATTCCTGCCTCTTCCCCGTAGCCTCAATGATGGAGATCTCTTTAGAAAGGGGTCAAATACAAAGGAAGACCGGGCGGATTGGAAGACACAAGGGATAGTCATTAGGAGTTGGAACATTAATGGTCTCGGGAATATTGTTGACAAAGAAGAAAAAATGAATGACCTAATCAAAAGACTTACCGTTCACACAAATAAATTAGCAGATATCATATTGTTGCAAGAAACTCACCTCACCTTCTCAGCAGAACATAACATAATTTGAAAACTCTTATCAAGGAAACTGGGAGGAATGAAGGAGGAAGTATGGTCCTCAGATAATACATCAAGCACGAAAAGAACCGCCATCCTTATACACCTAAATCATCCCGTCTATACACGGTAGGGTCGATAGTAGGCAAAGAGGCGGATACGATAGACGGTAGATGGTGCCTTATGGATGTAAAATAGAAGGAGGAAGAGTTCAAACTAATCAATGTCTATGCACCAAACGGCTACTCGGACAGATCAACATTCATAGCAAACATTGGCTAATGGATCCCTCCACCGTCGGCCTGCATTTTGGCAGGTGATTGGAATGGAACCATATACCCCGCCACGGATCGTATATCTAGGTCTACAGCTGGTCAGACTACACAGGAGGCAGTGCCCATCCAAAAGTTGATGTTGGACCACGTTCTAGTCTAACCATATCGAACGTTACATCTGGGGACAAGAGCCTTCACATTGGTTAAAAAAAAACATACCCACCACACCGCTTTCTCCTTCATTGATTACTTCCTGATTTCAAGGACAGGAAAGCTGCTCCACAATGTCACAGACGGTGGTTAGAATTTCAAAGAAATTAGCGACAAACAGGAAATAGTGGAAGCAAGCATTAGAGACAACCCTGAAGATTGTGGAGACAAATCTCATTGATAACTCCTCTGCTGCACTTTACACCCAGATTTTTGGAAAGGCAAGAGAAGAATTCGCTATGTGGAGATGGTGGGAACTAAAGGGTCTACAAATAAGAGCTAGAATGAACGAATACGAACTAAGTGAGTTAATGTTTAAACACTTATTTGCAAGAATCAACGCAAACTCAAGAGCCAACACGATAGAAAACCTGAAAACCCTCGCAAATCCAATTGAAACAGTGATAGGCTGACAAAAGAATTCTAAGAAAAATTATGGCCGCTCACAGGGGGTGATTTAAACTTCTACAACGACAACTGGCTCAAGGGGGGACAAGGAAACTTACTGAGTAGCAGTGTGGTCACATTGTTGTACAAAAAAAGGGAGAAAGAAGATATCAGGAACTACAGACCCATCTTGCTTCTAACCCTTCCCTATAAGATCCTAGCCAAAGCTCTGGCCTTTCGAATCCTAGACCTGACAGACAAATGCTTTCATATACACCAAACAAGCTTCATCCCAGGGAGGTATATCTTGGACAACGTACTAACCTTTATCGAAGCGGCCAACAAAGTCAAGAAAATAATAATAAATACAACAATTCTGTTTTTCGACTTTGAAAAGGCCTACGACCAAGTCAATTGGGCCTTTCTCAATGAAAGTATGGAAAAGATGGGAGTGGGCCCAAATTTTAGGAAGTGGGTGCGCATTCTATATAATGATGCCATAGGGTGCGTCCAAGTCAATGGCCAACTCTTAGAGTGTTATCAAATCTCGCGGTCAGTTCGCCAAGGGGACCCGCTAACTTCCCCAATCTTCCTCTTCGTGATGGAAGCAATAGCCTCATTCCTACGTAAAGATCCCTCCATACACAGGCTACCAGAGGTCAATGTAGGAGTAGCCCATCACCTGCAGTTTTGCAGACGATCGCACGGTCCTCATAAGAGTTTCAAACTCGTCTTTCAGTGCGTTAGTAAGAGCAATGGAAGCGTTCAGACTGACTTCAGAAATGAAGATTAATTGGAAGAAAACAATTGGCTGGTGGCTATAGGAGGAGGAGCTTCCCCAGCTTCAAGGCCCCGAGGCAGACATGACTTGGGAGACACCGAAGACCCCTATGCGATATCTAGGCATTTTGCTGACAAAAGACGGCTTTGCACCTCAAATGGCTCAAAATATACTCGTCAAACAAATTAACAGACTAGGCAGATGGGGTAGCACATTCACATCATTACTGGGCCGAGCACTTGCCATCAACACATCTGTTTTTTCGATGATGTGGTATATACCGCCAATCTGGACAGTTCCGAACCACACAATCAAGGAAATTAACCGCAAAGTAAGAGCATACTTGTGGTTGGGAAAACCCAACAAAGAGAACTGTATACCAAAGATAGCCTGGCATTACATCACAAGGAAACCAGCCAGAGGAGGTC
The DNA here is from genome assembly GCA_003427395.1 of Chara braunii. Taxonomy (NCBI): domain Eukaryota; kingdom Viridiplantae; phylum Streptophyta; class Charophyceae; order Charales; family Characeae; genus Chara; species Chara braunii. Next base: position 1,411,391 of record BFEA01000240.1, read on the forward strand.
TTGGTATCGTAGACCCCAAACAAGAAACCAAAGCCTTACAAGTTAAATGGATTCTCAAATTACTAACTAAACCTGGTACGACATGGAATAAACTGGCCTTGGACGGCATCAGGGGCCTAGCACCGATAGTTTTGCTGTAGTTAGAATTTAAGAGTGCCATATGAGGACAAAGGATCACAAAAATCTCTTTTATTTCTTTCTATTCATCATACTCTATCTATTCATTTTTCTATTGTATAACGAATATATAAGATAATCAATAGTTCAAACTCATGGACTTCATTTTTTGAGTTTTTTATTACCTCAAGGCGTACCTTTGCCACTAGCACCTTTTTTAGTACTTCTTGAACTAATTTCTTATTGTTTTCGCGCACTATCCGGTATCTTGGCGTTACGTTTAGGAAATGAATTATATCAATGAATAAATCTAATAGGCTATTTATTAAATAGATCATAGAATCTGAATCAATAATAAAATCTAAATATCGAGAACCTAAAGAAGAGAAGTCTATTAAGTACATATACTTACGCCTCACCAGCAGACATGTCTGGTCTGTTCTGGGTAATGACCAAGGAATGCAGTCCAAGTACAGGGTGCAGAAATCAGAAGAATAGGTCTAAACGAAGCCAGCCCCCCCACACCATATTGGACTGCATTGCTAAGGATATGGTGGGAAGTCATGCCGAAGAAGGTGGGTAGACCCAAATCCAAAGATAAGATATTGAGACAATCCCTTTTTGGTAATCCGTGGATGAGAGACGAAAATGACCACCAACTATCCCTTAAGCCCAGAGGAAGGAGATGGATATCGTGGATCAAACACGGAGTTTGGAAAGTGAGTCATCTGTGGAACGAAGAGAAAAAGGACTGGGCGACAGAGCAGGAACTGGCCTCCCAGCTCAAAGGATGTCACCGTCGAGAAGAGAACCGACAATCCATTATCAACTGCATCCCAGAAGGCTGGAAGGAGTTGTTGAGCGAAGCCTCAACCTGGAAATCGGGAGAATGGCGAGTGAGGGTGCAGGATCTAACCCCTTCAAGGGCCTATCAATTCTCCCATAAACAGCAAGGGTCGGTTACCCTGGCTGTGTTTACCTCGTTCCCAGTTACCTCCTTCACGGAAGGCCTCCCATCTATCATAAATAAGGACGTGGAAAGAACAGTCCTAAACCCTTTTGTTCTCCGAAAAGTAAGAGTGTTGGAATCTTGGGCAAAAACAATCTTCAGAGTAGATGCGGCGATTCAAGACTTGGAATTTGATCCAGCAGAATGGCCTTGGACACCAGATAGAAACAGAAGGCTCAAAACGAAGGTCCCCATCCAGGAATACACAGTCAAACTGGGATAGAACTTACTCCTCAAAACAAAGGATCCTTACCCAACGATCAAGAACAGATGGCAGAAGTTATTAGGTCAGGGCGCTAGTCAGATCCCACAAATACCGTGGAAAAAATTCAAATCAATCCGTCCGGTCAAAATCAGAAGCCTCCAATGGCTCATACCGTATGTGGCCCTACCGGTTAACCAGTGGGTGCATAACAGAAGAAGTAAGAACAACCCCAACAGTTCAGATTTATGTGCGGTATGTTCAGAAAATAAACCAGAAGATATGCTACATTGCCTGGTACGCTGTAGAGAGGCTACAGAACTCTGGGCGATGGCCTCGGATCTCTGGAATTCCCTCTTCTCGACTCCCCTCCCTGAACACCCCATCCAACTCCTATGGACAAACATCCCAGCTCAATTCCACAAGACAGAGAAAACGTGGTTCAAAATGATCGGAAAGGTAACGCTGTGGTCCATCTGGAAGGAAAGGTGTGGTAGAACCATAGACGGACTCTCAACGCCAAGGGAGAAGGTATGGGCAGAGACAAGAACCTTGATTCAGGCAGAGATTCTGTGCAAGTGGCAAAAGACGAGACACTCCATGCCAGACAACGAAGAGCAACAGAGGAGAATCTCGGCAAAATTCACTAAGGTGTGGCTCGCAGGGGGCAAAGTAGCAGAGATCAATGACCTTCGCATACAGTGGAAAGACTGGCATAACTCAGAAGCAGGGTGGAGAAGACACAGATCCCAGCCAGCAGATGGACAAGATCCATCACAAGGCACGTAATATTGATGGGCAATTTCTGAAAGTGCATCCGCCGCAGCTTCTTTTACCTTTCTTGCTCTTTATTATTTNACACAGGAAGGCAATGAGTTTTTTAGTATGACAGACCATATCAAAAGCCCAAAGGGGAAGAGGGACATGTGCATCCATCAGCAGTGGCTTTGCAGCTGTCTCTTATACACATCTAGATGTGTATAAGAGACAGGAGAGAGAGAGAGAGAGAGAGGAGACCATCTATTTCAATGCTCCTCGAAATAGACGTCTCCTCCTCGATGCAAGCAGAGCATCGAAACAAATGTTGGCTCCTTGGATGTATAGAAGTCTGTTTCCGCAGGTGATACACCATGGTGCAGGTACTCTCTCTCTCTCTCTCTCTCTCTCTCTCTCTCTCTCTCTCTCTCTCTCTCTCTCTCTCTCTCTCTCTCTCCCTCTCTCCCCCCCCCCCCCCTCTCTCCTCTCTCGAAAAAAAAAAAAAAAAAAAAAAAAGGAAAACCAGGGACCACTACTGGAGGGGGTGATAAGAGCTTCCTCTAGTAACTGTCCCTGGCTGCTCCAGCTATTGGTGGGGAGCTGCACCTGCTGGAAACTGGGTCCAGCGTCCCTGTATATAACAAGACCATCCACAAGAACGTTCGAGAGCAGTCCGCCAGCATTGATTACCCCAGGATACCCAGGGGGATTGACTGAGCGGTTAGGAAGGTTCCTTCCTTATGTGGAACTGGGAGTGATTGTGCTTCGCTCTTATGTGGCGATTTTTTGATTTTTTTCCCTCAATTTTTTTTGTTTTTTGTGGCACTGTGTCTGCCCTATTGGGTCCTGAGGTTTTATGTTTTGTCCAGTACTGGAGCATGGCAACAGAGAGGGCGGCCAGCTCTCTATGAACCTGCGGATGGTGAAAGTGAGAGAGAGGGAAAGAGAACGGAAACCTAATAAGGATGATCACGTTTGTTATTTCCATCTCGCCTCCATGCATCATCCTGACGACACGTCCCAGTGGCATACCTGACAGTTCTATAAGGAGCTTCAGTAAAAACTTGAAACACACACAGCCAGAAGTTAACAAAGTCCAGAAACCAGGTTATAACATCGAGCCATTCCATTTTTGCAATTGTACCGAGACATGATCAGTAACAGTCAAACGACCAAGTGAAGAAGAAGAACAGTACCATAACTTCCGTAAGTTGGTGTGGACAAGGTAGATTGTACAGTACCATAGCTTCCATAAGTTGGTGTGGACAAGATAGATTGAGGGTTACAGGTTAAACCACCGGTACTTGGCCCAGCTATCGGCCGCAGGGAAAAAATAGAGTAGGAACGTTTCTAGTCGGATGAATTTGGACACTCCTTTCCTAAAATTGTGGCTTGATAACGGGCACAACGTGACGAAGTACTGGTGGCTTAAGAGTGCAGGAGGGAGAAAGAGGAAAGGAAGGGAGGGAGGCAGAGGTAGGGGAGATTCTCCGAGAGATTGGGGGTGAAGCAGAAACAAGTGAAGTATGGGACACAGGACAGAGTCTCAATTGAAGCGGAAGGAGTTTGTTCGAGAGATTGGTTCAGAAGGAATTCACGAGAAAGAGGAAAAAAACAAAAAGCGCGATGTTGTTCAAAGATACATCATGGAGCAGAGCCCCAGATTATCATATCATTGACGCCAGCTGCAGCAGGAGAAGCCTCAATTGCCCGATGAATAACACCGATTCGCCATACCCTACATGTGTCGACCAGCCCCGATGACTGCTCATCGTCAGGGGCTGTGCAAGGGTTCAACAGGACAAGCGTTACACTCCAAGTCCCTGGTCAGTCAAATACAGGTAGCGAGGTATGCAAGGAGAAGCGGAACACTCGTCTTGTAGTTTCTTCCTATAGGTCGCTCCTAACATAACACCCAGCGTCATGGGCACTGGAAGTGAGTGAGAACGGAGATGCTGGGACCCTCACCAGAGCAAGCGGGGGCAGCGCTTTCAAGAGGGCGAAACCGGGGCCAGAGGAGGTACATACAGTGTTGCATGCCATCCAGTGGAAGATCACATATTGGTGGCTGCCACCATACATTTCACGGGACTGAAATGCTGCTTACAGGCACTTCAGAGCTCGAATCAGCAGGGCCCTGTCAGAATGAAAAACACTTCAAGCCCCAGCTATACTGAATCCAACCGCAAAGAGCTGGCCTCCAGCTTTTTTTGGAACCCCCTCCCCCTGGTGGGGCCACCCAGACGCAGACGTACACAGCCTAATGGGCCCCCGGCAGGCCAACCATATGCAGACATACACAGCCTATACTGAGCGCGCTCCCAGCAGCAAACACAAAAGACTGCCAGATCTATTTATGTAAATCCAGACCCAACTTGAAACCCTGTTCAACCACTAGCCTGCCCACTGCCATTTGGGCCCAGACCCAAATTTGACCGTCACGAAACTCCCATTTGGGCCCGTTAGTCAGGGGCTGAAAATGGGGGTTCCCAAGCATGGTTAACCAGTCGTTATCCGAGGCTAATCCCCTTACTCTAACACCCAAGAGGGTCAGAAAACAGCTTGTCCCATCAGGTGCAGCAGTCGACCTGGTGCTGCCCACATCCCCCAAATTTAGCAGGAAAACATCGCAATTCACTGTCAAAATAATTGAAAATATCTATCTGGGTATCCTCTGATTCTGAGCTCATTTTTCATAGTAACCAGAAACAATGTTCTTCTGCTACAGGCCTCCCAGCCATAATGGGGAGGAGCGTGCATTAGTATTCTTGATGTAACCTCTTTCGGCTTGCCGGTGGAATAGGAACCGAGCTGATAGCTCCCCAGAATGGAAAGGAGCCAGAACTGTAAGGTTCTGTTTCGGTATTAAAAAAAAAAAAAAAAAAACACCATTTTTGCACGGTGCAAGAATGAAGTTATCACTGCCGATTTCTGCTGCTTACCAGAAAACGATACCAAATTCTGACTCGCTTGGAAAGAAAGCTTCTTTGGTAGATGCTACCAAAGAAGTGTGATTACGCCGTCAGAAATTCTCTCATCGTCATTTTACCTCACACTACCTAATGTACACCAGGCCAAACAGGGAATCCTAAGGGTTATGGGTCTAACGCGCAGCACCTACTTTCCAGGACGAGCTTTACTCTATGTGGGGAGTAGTACCCTAGTTCCCAACACCTGACACCGGCTGGAAAGTGCCTATCATTTACTCCTGTGCTTTTTTTTTTTTTTTTTTTTTGGGGATTGTGGTTGAGTTTTATGCACTGTGCTTGGGTTGTCTGTTGCAGGGGAAGCGCCAGCAACTGCTGAATGAGATCCGCACTCTTTGTGAAGCGCCAAGGGCGACAGGGCTGGTTGAGTTCTTTGGCGCGTTCTACACACCAGACAGCGGCCAGATCAGCATTGCGCTTGAGTACATGGATGGTGGGTCCTTAGCAGACATCATTCGGAACAAACGGTGCATTCCGGAGCCCATCCTTTCATGCATCACATACAAAGTTCTGCAGGTATTAATCCGTTACTCCTCACGTGATTACATACAAAGTTCTGCAGGTATTAATCCGTTACTCCTCACGTGAACCATGGTGATGCTTTTTCTTCTTGTTCGGGGGGAGGAGGGAGATGGCACATTTCTTTCGCTGTGGGAATGTGTAGGCATGGTGTTGCTTTTTTCTTCTTGTTTGGGGGGAGGAGGGAGAAGGAACATTTCTTTCACTGTGGGAATGTGTAGGCATGCACGGATGATGGGCTTCGATGGTTTGCGAAAGGTGAAAAAAAAACATCTTGCCACTGTGAATGCTGATCTATGTTGACATATATGTACGTAGTAATGTGTAGATACATATGTAGATACATATTACCTATAGACGTTTTCAAGTTTTCAATTTTTGGTAATGTCCCAAATGAAGAAGGCGACTGTTGAGCCGATCGTATTCCCTCGGGACATTCACTAAAATTGGAACGATACAGAGAAGAAGATTAGCATGGCCCCAGGGCCTGCTCAAGCATGTATTACCCACATGAGGCTGCTCCTGTGTACAAACAGAAAGAGATTCATGCTGGATCTGGCCAAATTAGCTGTGAATCGGGTGTTTTATATCCACACTCGCGGGAAGCGGATTGTGAGCTTTGGCCAAATTACCTGTGTGTTGTGTGCCAACTCAGCGGGCACCTGTATGTTGCACATCTTATAGCGAAGTGGAAGAGATACATCACACCTCTTAAGGTGGTGTACAATTCTTGCAGGGCCAATTGCACTCGTGGGAATTAGATTGAGTGCAAACTCAGTAGGCCCCTGTACGTGACATATGCTACTGATGTGCCACACATCTTAATGTGAACTGCAATTCCCCCAGGTCAATCACATTCCTGCGAATCACAATTAGTGCAAACTCAGCAGGCCCCTGTTTGTGGCAATTATCACTGATGTGCTGCACATCCTGATGTGGAGTACGATTCTTAACGGCCAATCACATTCGTGCGACAAGATTCATGCCAGCTTTAGCAATATTAGCAATATTAGCTGATTATAGGATGTTGAATACCCACGCTTGTGAAAATCAGATTGTGGTGTCTAGAACCCCAACGGTAAGGCTTCCTCATCGGTCTATCCCTTCTTTCATGTACTCGTATGCTTGCCGGTGATGAGCAACCGGACTGTTGCCCCCCAGAATAGATGGGGCCTTTGTTTTTTGTGAAAAAAAGGAAAAGAAAAGAAAAGAAAAAAAAAGAGAAAAAAAGAAAAAAAGAGAAAAAAAATAGAATTTTTTTAAAAATAAAAATAAAAATTTTAAAAATAGAAAAAAAAAGAAAAAAAAAGAAAAAGACAAACAATCAGGCACCTGTGTGTGTTGCGAAGCACATTTTAATGCGAAGTGCAATTCTTTCAGGGCCAATCACACGTGCGAATCAGATTGAGTGCGAACTCGGCAGGGCCCTGTATGTGGCAAATACTACCAATGCCGGGTACATCTTAAAGTGAAGTGCAATTCTTCCAGGGGCAATGACAGCCGTTGGAATCAGATTCAGCGGAAAATCAGCAGGTCCCTGTATGTGGCAACCACTACGATGTGCCGCACAGGATAATGTGAACTATGATTCTCAAGGGCCAATCACATGTGCAAATCAGAATGAGTTTGAGCCCAGCAGGTGCCTGTTTGTGGCACATAGTAATACTGAGTGGCCTCCACAAAAAAAACATAACACATTGTGCCAACTCAGCAGGGCATGTATTTTGGCACATACTACCCCTTTGGGCATTTAACTTTGATATTAGTATCATATTACTAGCCGCAATTTCGGCGTGTTTTTTTTTTCTTTTTAACCTGCTTGAAAAAGGTGAGACAATCAAACAGTGACTCTCAAGTAGGTGTGCTGCTTCTTGCATCCCTCCCTTTGTTTTTTCCCTAAGTTTTAACAGTTCTAACTTCTGAACTATTATGTGCATATTTTATGTTTTTTATTCAATATTTTATTATTTTATTCAACTATTATCATGATGGTGCAGATGGTTACCAGCTAGCTGGTTTGTTTTGTGTTCCTGTTTCAGGGACTGACATTTCTTCACAAGGTGCGACACCTTGTGCATCGGGATATAAAGCCCGCCAACTTGCTTATAAACTTGGAAGGAGAGCCAAAGATCACCGACTTCGGCATCAGCGCGGGCTTGGACAACTCTATTGCCATGGTTTGTTCATCATACACACCGATTGTTACACTGAATCCTCTCATCTCCCTTTTCTTTTGCATTAGAATTCGCTCATTTGATTCGCTGAATCTCCCATCTCCCTTCGCTTCGCAAAAATTGCTCATTGGATTCATAGCATCCTCGCAGAATCCTCTGTCCCCCTTTGCTTTCGCTTTAAAATTTGGTCCTTGGACTCCATTGATACACCCGATTGAGGGACTATTTCACTTCAAGCCAAGCAAATCACTGCATCGACTTCAGGAAGGCAGCCTCCAGACTCGTGTTCAGGCAGTAAGAATAGTCAGCAGGAATGAAATGATCCTGAGGCATGTGAGCTGCCCGGTTGGTAATTGTGAGGGTAGGGGTACTAGGGGGTGGGGGGTTGTGGTGAGAAGGAAGATTGCAGGGTGGGGTGGGGGGAGGGGTTGGAGCGGCTATTGTATTCTCTCTGAAGTCCCTGCGTTATACAATTCAGCATCCACAACGTTAAAACCACCAGTACGTCCTAAAGTCGTGCCCGTTATCAAGCCACGATTTTAGGAGACGTACGGGCCACTACAGGAACGCTCAAATTCATCCGACTGGAAACGTTTCTACTCTATTTTTTTTCCCGTGGCCGATAGCTGGCAGCTAAGTACTGGTGCTTTAAGGGTGTATTGTCTTCTCTGCATGTCTTCTCTGGTTGGGCGCAGAAAAAGGGAGGTACGGAAGGAATAGGTGTTATTTTATCTGTGTGTCATTCGCTTATCGCCTAGAAGCCAGTAGAAGGTTGTTTCTGTAAGTCAAAGACCAAAAGGCTTAGTGACTGAGTTGGGGGAGAAGAGAGATAGGAGAGGGGAGGATGTTGTTTTATAATAATTTTTATGTGTGTCATTCGCCACAGGCATGTTTCCGCATGGCAAACAGGAAAGGACACGAAGCCAGCACCGAAAGGTCCGGTTCACTTGCAAAAAATAAAATAAATAAAGATTGTTCAATGAGTCTGTAGTACTCTGTACTACTCTGTAGACTCAGTGTAGAGTAATTAAAAAAAGCCTAATAGGGGTTGACCATTGTGACACTTGATGCAGTGTTTCTCTCTCTCCCTCTGCAGGGTGATAGTTTTTTTTTTTTTTTTTTTTTTTTTTTTTCTCCCAAAAACAGCACCTTATGGTCACAGGGTGATGGTCTCTAGTTTGAAGAGAAGACTTAGAGAAACGAGTACTGTTGATAGTGTCTGAAAGGCCAATACTAGTGTTTCTTTACTTGAATCTGATGATGGATTATCGAGGGGTGCGGATGGGGATGGGTCCGCCATTCGGGCCTCAGGATGATACGGATTGGACGGTGGTAATATGTGGGGTACAGTGAGACACAGTTTTTCTGTTGTTTAGTACGGGCCGGTATAGACTCGTTGTTTTTGGGTCTGTTTCTTTTTTCGGTGCCTATTGAATCTGGCTGTGTATGTGGGCTAGGTAAGGATTATTTTCCTGTGTCTGAATTGGGAGATTTTTCTCGCGAAACGTGGGTTTGGCGTCAGGACTTTCTAGAAGGACAGTTGAGGTTTCTATGGATTGTCGAAGGATTACTTAAGGTCGTGGTGACACGGTACTAATCCTCCTCATTTCGCGACGTTTCTGACCGCTGATGATGACCGGCTGGCGACCGGTCGAAAGACTCGAAACGCGGCGTAGGGTCACGCTGCTGGCTTACTCTAGATATGTACGGGCTCACAGGAAACTGACGACGGTCAGCATACTGTCGGCCATTATTGCACGAGGCCAGCCGACAATGGGTGTTTATCATGGTTATATCTTGACCCATTAAAAAAAAAAAGAAAAAAAAAAGGTCGTGTTCGGGAGAAGTCTCGTGTCATTGTCTATCTTCGTATCTCTCACTCTGGCTCATGTCGATTGTTGGCATTTACTCCTGAGTCTTGTTGCTCTCATGGTTGGTGTGCTTGCTTTGTTTCTGTCCTCGATTTTGTGAGTGATTGGTGTTTACATCAATTTACCAATGCTAGACCTGTCAACACTGTCATGTATGCCACACTGGCACACTGCACGCCATGTACTTGAGAGTGTGTGGGGTTTCTCTTCTGCGCTAAGGTGGTCTCCAATATAGGGGGTAGACAAGTGTGCTTGCAGGGGGAATGACCCTACCCCAAAGCATTTGGAAAGAAATTGTTCTAGCCCTTCATTGCTGGAAGAAACACTTCGGGCCTTGTCGCCAGTTACAACGTGTCTTTTTTTTTTTTTTCGGAAAGAAGTGCAGGTGCGTCACCTTTCGAGTTTCGAAAGGGCTAAAAAACACGCACGGACAACGAAATCAGGCACTGAGTTTGAAAAGGCAATTTCAGTAAAAATAACAGTACTTTGCTTTTGCCGTTTTTTTAACCCAGGCTGTCTGCACACCACGGCCCAACACTGTAGACATGACATCAGCGTTTTTCGTGCACTGCTGTTTTTTCATTTTGCCTTTTTTAGCTTGGCCCATGATTTTGTTGCCAGCTCATGTTTTTCTGTCCTTTCGAAACCCGTTTGTGACATAACCAAACTTGTCCCCTTTTTTTCCCTCGAAAAGCCTCTGTAATTTCGTTAACAGGGATGGAAAACGGAGGCCAGAGGCCAAGTCCCACTTTCGCTGATTCTTCATTTCTGGTTGTTGATGTTTGAAATCTACGGTCAGAAATTGAGAATTCGGGTAAGTGGGACTTGGGCCCAGGGACCTCATAATTCTACTCGCACTAGGGTACCCACCTTCAGCTAATGCTGGAAACCGGGTCCGGTGTCCCATCCATTCACCCAAGCTTTCCAATGTTCCAATGTGTTTTTCTTCATCGAGTATCATCCGAGTGCCGCACATGAATGCGCTACGGTTTCTCCATCACCGCCCTCAGCCCTTGCCTGGGCTACCAGCCGGGCCACCCGGGTCACCTTGTTTGACCAGTTGGTTTTTTTTTTTTTTTTTTTTTTTTTTTTTTTACACGGTACACTGAAAGTGCAATTCCCTCCATTCAATCCTTTTTTTTTTTTTTTTTTTTTTTTTTTTTTTTTTTTTTTTTTTTAACCTTGTTTGACCCGGCCATTCGAGGATCAGTGAAGGGCGTCACCAAAACAAAGCTTTTGCCTCAGGGGCCTCCTCCCACTAGCAAAGTATTCTACGATGTGTGACAACATTTTTGCATTTTTTAATGGTTTTTAACTTCTAAGTGGTTTTAAAATGAAGCGAACAAAATGCACGAACATGATTTTTGCCAATCACTCTTCTCGAAAGCAGTGGAGCGAGGGCCTACCGATAGGATGAGTTGAAAAATATGAATGAACTGTGCCGAGGACGAGTCCAAATGCATGTGCAGTATTCTCACGTTGCCAGGCCCTAAGTCGCAACTGCAATAAAACTGCCATGTCTGATGGAACGAAAGTAACTGCCCACAATTTTTATTTTTTTTGGGTAGTACTGCAATGCGTGAACAGCAGCGCACGAAGTCTCGAAAACACGCCCCCCCTAAAAAAAAAGCCTGGAAATCCAGACCAACCGGCAATGTTCAATATCAATAAAAGATTCCAGTACCGGCCACTTCATTGGTGGGTGCTTTCTCATGGGCCCCACTGTATACTGCATCAGGCGGGCCTGTAGGTGCAAAGTGAGATGTGTGGTTTGCGTCTGTCACCCCCAGCCGCACGTGATCGAAAACGTCAACGACGAAGTAGAATACCTCGCTAGTGGGATGAGGTCCCTGGGTCACATCGAAATTCTTAACGAAATTTGATTTTTATTTTTTCATTTTTTTCCGCCTGGGCGGGCAACTTGCCCTGGGCCATGCTGGTAGCGTAGGTCCATGCGTGATTTTTTTGATCTTGAGGTCTTGATGCATGCATCCGAGCATACCTGTGCTCAGAGTTTCTCTGTCTCTGTCCTCTTTGCCAATTTTCCGATCTCTGCTTGAGATGTTGATGCATGTCGCGATGACTACCGTCTTCCCCCGAATAGAACATAGGTAATTATCGCTGTATCTATTCCGAAAATTGCTGCAAGTACAGCTATGGCGTCTGGCATGCTGTTCGGGGGAAGATGGTAGCTTTCTTGTCACGCTCGGTGAGTCATCGCCTTGCTTATTAAACCACTAGTACATGGCCCAAGCCAAGTTGAAAATCCGATTGAGCCTCTCCGGAAATTTGAGAGGTCTGGGACAGGACGTCCCAAGGGTCAGTAGAAAGAAAATAACTGTCCCATGCCATGCCGTGGCACTATGTCCAGCCCGGAACCAAAAAAAAAATCACGCCTGCCCCCAGTTGGGCCCTGTCCCGAGTCCCCTACCGTTGCAGAGAGGTGGTTTAAAGTTTGCCTCTTCCAGCAGCGCTTGAGAGTATGCGTTGGAAAGCACCTCCTGTTGCCGCCGCCACCAGCAACTTTACAGTTCGATAGAGGATCATTTATACTCTGCTTGAGACTTGAGTTGGCCATAACCTTTTTTTTCTTTTTTCTTTTCTTTTTTCAGTTGACCATAACCCTTGGCGACCGTAAAGGGCTCTTGGGGGAAGAATATTCCAGCTGTCATTGCGCTTGACGACCGTCAAGAGGTGACGCAACTTGACGGGAAAGGATCCGTTTGAGTAAGTTAAACGGAGTTTGCTCCATTATTCAGAGGTGGTGGATGCTGAGTGCACTTGTTGAGCTTTCATATGTGTACTAGAGATGGTTATGTAGAATTGGTATCGTACTATTGTTGTCATTATAATGCTGCAGTGCAGCTAGTACATGTGCGACCGGAGAGTGACGGTTGACGTTGGTTGGCAGATAGAACTTAAAAAAAGTGATATTCTGATTACTATGTGCATGGTGGGTTGATGTACATATGGCAGTGTGCAACCTTTGTTGGGACTGTCACGTACATGTCGCCAGAGAGGATCAACAACGAGCGCTACTCCTTCCCTGCGGATGTTTGGAGTTTGGGTCTGTCAATCTTGGAATGTGCGACTGGCGAGTTCCCCTACAATGCAGCGAAGGGGCCTGTCAGCCTGATGCTACAGGTACTGTAAGAGTACAGTATTCCTGCTTGGTCTTGCATCCCGATCTTCCACGTTTCAGCATGCCTGCTTGGTCTTGCATCCCTATCTTCCACTTGCAATGGTGGCAGAAACACAGTTTTATGCTACTCGATAACAATGTACTTTTTTTCAGTTCCCTTTTCTTTTATTTCGATCGGCCGTGATCTGAATATGTGCCCGAGTGCATAGAGACATCTGTGGAATTCTGAATCGTGGGTAAAAGACCATGGCAATTAAGGATGGAGCATTCTCTGTGTCTTGTCAACTTGTCATGTTTGCTATACACAACTCCCCAAAAAAAGCATGGCTGTGCCAGATTGTTTCATCAGATTTTCACGAACTCGTCAGGAATTGTGTGTGTGAGTGTGTGTGTGTGTGTGTGTG
>BFEA01000240.1:1461460-1479986 GCA_003427395.1 Chara braunii
TATATATATATATATATATATATATATATATATATATATATATATATATATATATATATATATATATATATATATATATATATATATATACGTATATATATATATCATTGTTTGCGACAATTTTATTTTGGTTGGCTCTATGTGTGTGTTTTTTTATGTTGGATGCCTGATTGATGGCGTATGTATGGATTGTCTTCCAAGGGGACATAGAGTTTGCATGAAACCCACGTCTGGCATGGGACCAGATGTGAATGGGGTGACTTTTTTCTGTGAAAGATGATTCTTCCTGAGGAATAGTCAGCGTGTATAATTTGTCCTCAGTGGAAGTGCACTCTTGAATTGTTACTCCCTCGTTGACGTTTAAGGAAACAATTATCAGTCTTACGAATGATAGTGAGACCCACGTCGGAACTATGTTCCTGGTCCATTGTGGGGTGTTGTTATCTTTCCTTTGAATAGGAAAATAACTACAATATCAGGTAAAAGAGGAGGAAAAAGTTTGTTTATTTGCTTAAGCCGTGATGACAAAGTTCGACAACTACTGCTTAGCAAGGGTGGGTCTAGAGTGACGACCTAGGCCAGACTCTTGCTAGGTACGACCACCATATTTAGAGAGGTGCGGGATCATCACCTGTTGTCTTAATAAGTATGAGTGGGGTAGTCTTTCTAACCTTGATAGGTTTAGTAAGGTGCAAGCGCTGAAATCAGAGAAGCTTGTGGTAAGGCTTGATCTTTAGAGCGGGACTCAGGAGTCAAGATGTTATCTCATGAGGATTGCACCGCCTCTCTGCTTTATATGCTTCACTTAATGCTGAAGGAGTAGCAGTTGTATCATGTTTTTTACTCATTGCTAATCCTATTCTGGCCTTATAAAATTTTTGCACTATGTTCTAAGAGTTATCTTGTTGCATGACAGGTGATTGAGTCAAATTCATGCTATTGTTTCTAAGGCATACCGTGTTTTTTAGCTATATCTCTAACAAACAAGTTTTGATTATCAGTTGTGAATTATTATTGTGAGTATATGTTATCTATCATGGGTTGTGCTGCATTTTTCATTCATGTTTGGAGTATCCACCTATGTAACATATATATGTTATATCCTTCCTTGATAATAGAAGTGATAATTGGCTAATGTCTGAGTTGTGATGTGAAGGTTTTATCAAGTGAATATTTGTGTTTTATTTTAGGTGGATATTTGTTTAAAAAACTCTCTTTGGTATAGCCATTATTCTGAATAGGTTCTTATGCGTGCTCACATGATGAGTGTCGGAAAAATTTTTAGCGGGATATATTCTATATTTAACGTAGTTGCGTAACTTCTTTCGAGTCTCGACCCTAAGATCACTCGTTGTTTGTTCAACAGGTGATGGGGTCGAGGGAGCTCGAGATGGAAGGTTCGCAAGAGACGTTTGGGTTCGAGAAACTCGCGTATCTGTTGGATCTCCGAGATTGGGAGCAAGACAACCTAACCAAGGTTGAGATCAAGTTCTTCAGGGGCTATCGTGTTCCCGACTTCCTTCATAAGTTTGGGCAAATAGTGTCACACGACAAGTGGAATGAGGAACGGATGCTAGAAGAGGTTATAAAATATATCCATATAGACTTGAAGGAGGAAGTCAGTGGATTAATTAGAAGAGCGGGATCATCATGGAGTAAGTTTCATAATGTCATGTGGGAAACATACCGGTTAGGTGAGGAAAAACTGACCAAGGACGATCTTGAGAAGATAGATTGGTTCCGTTATGTGTCAATGGGGCAGTTTTTAGCAGAGTATGAACGTGCTTCCCGCAAAGTTTTGGCACTGTCTGAATATGGCAAGTGCTTTGTCTTCCTTATGAATTTCACGGATGCAGAGTAACGAGATCTAATTCGTGGGACAGAAGGAAGACTTATATGGGACAAAATTCGAAAGAATTTTGCACAGGGGGATTTCGATCAGCACTTTTGTCATACTCTCCGTAAAGCAAGAAAAAGAAAGGAGTCGCGAGATTGAGAAGAGTGAGCATGGTAGAATGACGAATGTTTTTGCAGTTGGCACCTCTAAGGGTATGGAAAGTGGACTTCAGAACGACACTAAGGTGACCGAGCGAAATCATAAGTGGGGTGAAGAGAAGAAAGAGGAGTCATGTATTGAGAGAAAGAAGGTGCATACTAGAGTAAGGAATGTCGCGGCTCATACCTGTGAAAGAACGATTGGCGTCTCAAGCAGGAAGAGGAAAGAAAAGCAAAGGAGCCACAAAGAAGTTGGTATAGACCTACCTCGCGCTGCATCTGATACCAAAAAGGAGTGTGATGATAATGAGGCATCATCAACTACTAGTTGGACAGAGCGAAAGAATAGCAGGCGGCGAGAACAGTGGTCGAAAATTGTATGTGGTTGTTGTAGGAAAGATGGTCATACTCCTCGCAAATGCAAGAAAACGAAAGATAGAGTCAAAACGGGAGACCGTTTACCCTAGATAAAGGTCAATTTTTTTCCTAATAGTTATAATTTTCTCACTTATCTCATCTATGGCAAGAAAAAGGTAGAGTCGCGTCAGTAGCTTCAAGACGACTTGTAGATAGACATTTAGAGTATTATGACGATACGAAAGACTCACTTGCTAGACTTATAGGCGATTATCTATTTTGCATTACCATTAAGACTGAGCCTGTGAGCTTTCCGATGATATGGGATCCACCTTGTATATAAATTCAGACTTCGAGTGCGGGTCATTTGGGATTGTGCGTACATACTGGATCTGACTATCCACTCTCTAAGCTTTGTTTCAGTTTTAGTAGGATACCAGTGAATTACGGGGGAGTGAAGGTTCTCCCCCGTCCCCCAAGGAAGTGACACGTGGACTCATGGGCCATGGCGACGCCGGGAGAAGGCAATGATGAGACTCCCCTCTCTCCAGCTTCCTTTTCTTTTATTTCTATGCGCGGACAATTTTTGCTATTTTTGCGACGTTATCTCACGAGTCTATTTGGTCCCTATGCGCCCACACGGAGAAGTGTACATCGATTGGATAGAGTATGGTCGGCGTGTCTCGAGGGCCTATGGGTCCTGCATTTAATATAGAAACACGTAAAAGACGTGGTTGTGCCCTTTATGTGGACCGACAAGATTTTGACGAAGGCTCGATTCCTCGAAGCCACCTCGAAAGGATTGGAAAAGGCGCAGAGATTTCGACGAGCCGAAGTCTGGATAAATGTCGTACTAGTAGCGATAGTTGTAGGGAACTCTCTCCGAGAGTATACGAATGAGGATCGCAGACGGGCCAATGAAAGGGCGCGGGATTATAGGTGGAACGAGGAAGGCTAGAAAAACGGAAAACGGATGGTAGTGGCCTTTGGATGACCGTACCACACCCCTTTATGCGATACGATTGGGTGAAGACGACCCATGAAGAGACTGCCGCTCATTTCGCTGTCCGAATCACGAAATCGACCATCGACAAAAATGAGTGGTATTGGTCCAATATTCAGGACGATGTTAAATTCATCATAAAAACTGTCCGGTTTACTCAACCGACTAAGTGTCGATCCAACCGCCTAGATCCATCGTTCCAACTGTAGTCGAACAGTCGTTCCAAATGGTTAGCATGGATATGATGGACATCGTGATTCCCCCTGGCCCTAATAGCTATGAGTATTCAGTCTTACTCGTATTTATAGATAATTTTTCCGAATGGATCGAGGCCTACCCATATAGAACGAGACAGACGACGAAGATTGTGCGACACGTCAACCGTTTCTTCGGAGTGCATCAGGATACCGAGGAGATCTTAATGGACAATGAAGCAGAATTTCGAGGAGAGGTCCTAAGGAGCCTAGTCGTACATGGTGTCTCCATTCAGAACACCGCTCCTCATATATCTCAATTAAACGACCTCGTAGAAAACATAAATCGAGTGATCAAAACCGCCTTACGACGGAATATCACGGCTAGGAACACGAGGACCTGGCCCGACATTGATCACATCCTGGCCATTCATCGGGGGAACCCTCATGAGTCCACAGGTCTGTCCCTTTTCCAATTACGGAGCAATAGCCTAACTTGCGTGGCTCTGACAAGCCTGGATGACGAAATGACTTTGGATCGATGATCTACAAAGGCAACGACTAAAGAAAAGGCCAAGCGACACTTAGAACTGATGGAACGGACCCTCCCTCGTTTGACCCAGAAAAGATAGCGAATGACAAAAATGGCCCAAGGTCGACAAGTCCGGGGTTACGAAACTCGAAATGGGAACATTGGGCGTCGGGCCCAGTACAAATTAGGGGACATCATGCAGGTAAGGAAATGTGCTCGTCAAGGTAAACTAGCGCCACGATTCTTTGGCCGATTCCGTGTAGTGGAGCTTGGTCCGAATAGAGTGAGCACGGTGCGACTTGCCCCAGAGGTCTTGCGCAACCAATCAGCTCGACTCATCATCCGCCACGTGTCCTATCTTCGTCCTTTGTCCATCTCCATTCCTTCCTCACCTTATAGCTCATTCCCGACCTCTGAGTGGGACAACGAGGAGCCTGAATCTCTCCCTTCTCCCTCTCTCTTAGTCTCATCTTCTTCTACCCCGCCATCACCATGAGTTTTGTGGCGGAGCAGTTAATCATCTGACGCATGTTGACGGTGTCGAGCGCATCGGCTCCCGCCATTTTCCAAAGGCGAGAGCCCTCCCGGCCATGTCACGCAGGAGTTAAAACAAAACAAAAATCACACGACAACTTAGGAACAACGCCTAACTAATCCCGCGAGCCGCCGAGACGGCCGCAGTCGCGTCGTCCCTTCGCCGCTCTAGCCGGGTGCGCCAACTGTACATCCCGCGGTCCCCTACGACAGGATAGTTTCCCGCGGGGCATACGCTTTCCTTCCCTAAGGGGTTGTCACCACCCTTAGGGGCGTATCCCTACCGAGTTACTGACCCACGTGCGAAAGCTTTTAGATGCAATTGCAGAGGTAGGTCAGCCGGGGGTGCTCGCTCGCTGTAGTATAGATACACTTGGTTAACACCAAGTGGACCCGAGCGTCGCCCGTCCCTTAGGGCGCTGATCTCCTAAGTATGAAGCGGACGCCGATCGACTATGACGGTTTCAACCAAGCGTGAAACCCAACTCGATCCTAGTCCCTTAAACACACAGTCAAAAAAAGTTGCTCGCTCGCGGTAGTATAGATACACTTGGTTAACGCCAAGTGGACCCGAGCGTCACCCGTCCCTTAGGGCGCTGATCTCCTAAGTACGAAGCGGACGCCGGTCGACTATGACGGTCTCAACCAAGCGTGAAACCCAACTCGATCCTAGTCCCTTAAACACACAACCATACATAGTTACATCGGAAGGAGTCGATCGTAGTCGATAGGACACACATCCAATCCAAAGTAACAACTTCGAGCATCCAAATCATTATTTGATACATTCAACAACACAAGATAAAAAACAATCCGACCGCATCAGGTCGAATATCACAAGACAATCATACAATCGCCAACAAGAAGTTGGCTATCGACAATAATATATATGCAGCCGACAAGGTAGTCGGCTGCCTTAGTTTTAACTTGATGAGACACGTTGCCAAAGTTTTTCCTTCTAGCCTACTGTCGGCCTGAGATTTGACTGTTGTAACCTACTAGGCTAGCTCCGATCACGACAGTGATAGGAGCAACTCTTCTATATGAAGAGCTTGCCCAGTCACTATCTCCCTTACTGAGGCCTTGCAGGCCCTGCCTGCCCGTGGCCTTGCAGGTCGTGCCGGCAGGCCTTACCCCGTCGGTTGGTCACGCGATCTCGGCATCGGCCTATCAAGCCCCTGGCTCGATGTCAACTTCCGCGGCCCAGAAAAATAAAAAAAAACTTCACTCCCATTCCCCCTGCGCCGCGGCCCTATGCCCGACGCATCCCTCTTTCTTGCCTACTTAGGCCCTGATAGCAGCCGCGCGACATTATTTTAGGTAAATTAGGCCTAGCTCTACCACTTCCACGCCCGCACGTCTTTGCGACTTCGAGAAGAGCGGAGCACTGCCAACTACTATCGTTATACTCGGACGCCAGAAGCGTCTGGACGAATCTCGAAAAACTTTTTAGTCTCTCAGTCATAGGTCCGGTATGAATAAGCTTTTGACAACGTCAGTCTCATCAAGTCCTCCAATTCAACGAAAGAGTCGGACAACGTCCGACGAAAAAAACTCGGCAAATACCCTTGTAAGGGTATTTGCCCCGAAAACGCCTTCGGGCTTCATTTCTTCAATACGACAAATGCATTATCTATGGTGTAGCCCAGACGTGCTTCAATTTGCGCAGTTCTTCAGCACAGCTGCCATGCATGAGGCGGCCGAGTTCAAATTCGTCCACCGTGGAACTCAAGGTTGGGTGTTGGTCGAAGCATCGACGCTTCTATGACTCTCTCCCCCGTGAGTCAGCCACATGATCTTTGTGATAGTTTCCTTCAGTGGAGACTATTTTGCGCTCTACGAAAGCGTTCATGCGAGCGTATTCACTCAACTTTGGGTCTGGGTAGAGGAATTGGCGAGCACATTGCGGCAAAGACTTGAGTGCCCAGGGGATCGGATTGTCAATACTAATAACATCGACATACACTAGATCCGAGTACACCACACAGAGTCGGAGGTGGTCCTTTCGGAGCTGGTCCTCTTCCCGCCCGCCCAATGAACCGCCACCGACTCTCTACATAACTACGTTCACTCTGTCGTCGGACTTCCCTCCTCTGTGGCAGTCTCCCCTCCATCCGCAACTATTCCACGAAGTCAAGGCGATCCCGGTACCCATTCTAGATGAAGGGAGTGGACGAAGTGGTTGGAGGCCTTCGTGGAAAACATGGATGCTTGTATGAGGCCGGCTTGTTGAAATAAAAGAGGAGGGACGTTAGCCGTGTTTGCTCAATGTCTGATGAAGGGAACTTATGCGAATTTGTGCATGCGCTACGACTCGTCGACAACACGGCCCGTAGTGTAGACACGCGCTCGCATAATCCTTCACGGCGGTGTCGAGGGCATCGGTCCCGCACGGAAACCCTCCCGGCCGCGTCACGCAGGATTATGCAGGGCTTGTCGCGGAGAGCGTTTGCCGCTACGGCCGAGTGCGCCAGCCGTACCTCTCGCGAGTCCCTACAACAGGACAGAGTCACGCGAGGCACCGCTACCTCCACCTGCGGGAGCTGTCACCATCCCTTAGGTGGGCGTATCCCTGTCGAGCTACCGAACAATATGCGAAAGCTTTTCATATGCAATTGCAGAGGTGGCCCAGCCGAGGGCGTTTCTCGTTCGTTGTAGCATAGGGGGTACGCGCGGTCGAACGCCCGAAATCGAACCCGTACGCGAGTCGTCGTACTGGGGGGCTGAAGTCCCAGACACGATTCGGCGTCGGTCGACTAGAACGCACTACACACCCACACGTTACACTACAACACCCACGCTTACCCACACATAACATACGGACACACACACACCAATCTCCACAAATAACACCACATCACAACAACACTCCTAGTCCCTTCAGTATCCGACCCATAACTCTACGCACTGGAAGTCGGTAACTGCCTTGCGTGAGGCTTAGTATAAGATCGCGTGAACGTAGGACCCACGCATACCGATTTATAATGCAGTCCTACGCAGATAAAAGCGATGACGGCGCCTTATGTGGTGCCCATACCCAAATGGCCTCTTCTGAGCCATGGGGTAGTCTCCGACGCTCAGGCGTTGGCTGAAGCGCGCGCTAGGGGTGGATAACCCTTTGTCGAGCGCAAAACAGGTCTGAGGGTCTTTCCGTCTTCTGCACCCTGAGGTGTCCCAAGGGTGCGGGGTAAGGCGGCCCTTAGGGCAGGAAGGAATTCGGAGCGGTGGTGAGTTGTATGGCGCATCACCAGCGACACGCTAATCCTTCCGCCCGGAACTTTATCGTTCCACCAAAATAAATTCAAACAAGGATAACATATGTACCCCTAATCTCATTAGAAAAGGCCTTGTCGGGACTAGCCCTGTGGAGGTTACCCGAACGTACACTTACATAGGTTACCACTTCAGCAAAACGGGGATAGAACAATCTCACTCAAACATAGAGGTTGTGGGGTAGTTCACTCTCACGACAGTTGTGTGGTCTGCCCATATGAATCCACGCAATACCACTCAACATGAATCAATCGAGACTCTTCCATACATACCTGCAATCACACCACGATATCAAACAAAGATCCACATGCTACATGGGGTCAACTCCTACCAACCTCCCCACTCATGCCCTTCGCTTTAGCCAGACAGGCCCCAACCTACAGCCAACCAGTCATAATTAAGTACACAGTACTTCTGTTAAATGGTCATTCAATAAAAGTCTGGGTGAAACCTTAACAAAACGGATAAAATCACCAGGGCTAAAGTCTTTTTAGGCTGAGTATTGAGGGTGAATTGGGGTCGAGTCGTAGGCCGACGAATTGGCAACCAACCTGTTATCAGCGATAACAGAAGAGTAATCCTTTTGACGAAATAGCTTGATTAGATCAAGCCTTCATATGATAACACGGCAACCTGCATTACAGTACAGGCTAAAGGAAAGTACTATTTATACCTGTGCCAAGGGGAGAACATTCCCCTAGTCGCATCCTAGCTCCTCTACTAGTACCAAGTTACTGAGTATCTCCTCTAATCAGGCTGGATCTGTTAGATAGCTCCCAACTGCAAAATATTCTAACTCCCTAAATTCTACGAAATTTCGGCAGCGCTTCCCGTAGGAAAAGTGCCTTCTCAGAAATCTTATGAGCCCAAAAATGACTAACTCTTCTGGATTCGTAGAAATTTCGGTTGCGCTTCCCGTAGGAACAGGAGGCTGCCAAGATTTATACGAACCTGAAAAAGCAGAAAGACAAAGCAACTATACTTGGGACCAACTTCTGACACCTGCTTGATGATCCAGACTCAATGACAGCCAACACGACCTCTAGATGAGACTGTGGGCTAGCATTGTGCCTAACCCCTAGCAGGGTCAGTCTTATCCTCATCCCAAGTTTTCCCTCCCAACATCCACCTGACCTACCTATGGCTCCAGCACTTGGCGAGCATCTAAAGCAACTAACCTATCGAAAAGACGCCCCAAGTGAGACCCTACAATCATACATGAGCATGCATCTCTCACAATCCCACATACATTTGCCCAGGTAGTTCGTTAGATCACTCAGTTGTTCCCTTTCAATAACCCCCTCACTTATGGCATAGGATCAGACAAGGCCCTAACTTAAGGGTATGTCCAACCTGCCTAAGTCAACAAGTAAAGGTATGCACAACTGGACTGCCCTAACTTAAGGGTATGCCCAACTCCAGATAAACTCTAGTCATAAAGCATATGACCAGATCGCCCTAACTTAAGGGTATGTCTGGCTTCTGCTTATACTGACGACATGAAGCATAAGACTAGACTGCCCTAACTTAAGGGTATGTCTAGCCAGCCTTACACAAGTTACATAGGGCATATGATTAGACTGCCCCAACTAAGGGGTGTGCCTAACCTGCCTAGAACAAGCACGAACGACGAATGGTCAGACCGCCCTAACTTAAGGGTACGTCCAACCTACAGACAAGTACGAACGACGAATGGTCAGACCGCCCTAACTTAAGGNCAGACCGCCCTAACTTAAGGGTACGTCCAACCTACAGACAAGTACGAACGACGAATGGTCAGACCGCCCTAACTTAAGGGTACGTCCAACCTACATCACATCAACGACAAGAGCCTATCACCAGGCCGCCCTAACTTAAGGGTACGCCTGGCTGGCCTAAACAGTATAGTTACATAAGACAGAATCTGCCTGAACAAAGCACAATGACGTATGACTAAGCCGCCCTAACTTAAGTGTACGCTTAGCCTCCGTAACGACAATCATATGAAAACCACACCATTGATGCATGCACAAACTTTATGTGTTTCTCTCTTATTAGACAGATGATCAGACCTACCCAACTTAGGGAGACATCCAACCCTACCTCGTATTTAGAAGGGAAAATAAAACAAGTTTATACTAAGTCGCTGATCCTTTGTCTTATTACGAGCATAGGACCGAGCCGCCCTAACTTAAGGGTACGCTCAGCCTGCCCAGGTTACCTTCATTATATTCTTCATTGCTTTTCTCCTCTTCTTGTTCTACCTGACTTACTGACTGGCTTTCCCAACTTACGGTGTCCGGCCTGCCAGATGGTATAGGTTCATATAGTATATATCAAAATTGTATACTTGAGATTGACCATTATGTTCATGGCTTATGACTGAACCGCCCTAACTTAAGGGTATGCTCAGCCTCATGCCGGTGTCCCCCCCCAGAAAAAAACACACGCAAAACTGAGTCCACGCAACTTAGAGTGTTCCCTGTCCTGTTTTCAGCAACCCATAGAAAAAAACACCAGGATTCTGAGACATCCCAACTTAGGGCGCCCATCCTCCTGTTCAGAAACCCAAGAAAAAAACAGCGGCTGGTCCGTCCAACTTAGGATAGGCCCAACCCTCAAAACCATACAAGCAGCCCAGCAGACATAAACAAAATACAGCACTGAGCCCACATCAACTTAGAGGAGCTCAGCCTTGGGTTGACCCGGTCAAACGCATGCAATACTCCTTCAGCCCACTTTCCCCTAGTTTATTCTGCCTGAAACCACTCAAGCTATCTGAACTTTCATACATATCTGTTCATTTAGCCTTTCACAGTGCATGTGCTGACATACATAACAAAATAGAAAAGTGATAACCTTCCATAATTATTCAGATACCCAGGGGATAATAAGTAAGGGAGGGGATCACACGGGTTAACGAGATTATACCTGAGGTTCCCTGCCTCCAGAACCCCGCCTGGGCTCCGGCAGAGCTCCCCCAATCGGTGGGGCAACCTCCCACAGAGGCCTTGGCGTGGACCTACGGGTTGCAATCGTGCCTGCCGCCTCCCTCTCGTAACCACAGAGTAGACTGGGAGTAAGAAGGATAGAAGCAGAAATGTTCAGTCTCTCGAGATACAGGGGAGGTGCTCTCAATCTCACTGGAGAGGGCCTCGTTGTCTTGATGCGCCTGAGGGCCCCGCAGTGGCAGCCAACTGACAGCTTGGTCAACGAGCTCGAACTGCCGGAGTACCCCCTCCTGATGAACTCCTACTTGTCCAGCCTGCTTGCCTCCCCAACACTCAACCGACAGCAGTGTGCAACAACATGTGGCGCTCAACCGGAGACAGCGGCTCGTTACATCAGGAAGCGGTAGTCTGCCACAGCAGGCAACAGCGGATTGTGCGGCCTGTAGCAGCCCGTAGCAATACGCAGCCTAGTCAACAGCGACAGCAACTGTCCGCCAGCATGCAACAACAGTTGTCCACAGCGACCGCAACCCTTACACAGTCCACTAACGCAGCACCAGCAGCCTATAGCGAAGTCAGTAGTAGTAGTTCGAGCCCAGTCCTCCGCAACAGCAGTATCTGTCTGCAGTAGCAGTCCCACAACAACCCAATATGAGTTCCACCAATTCACAGTCCGCAACTGCAGTCCCTCGAGAGTAGTGATACAATCACCGTAGTAGCAGCGCTCGATGTGCACAGCAGCAGTCCGCAGTTAGCTCGGTAATATAGCTCTAAGGCGGCTACAGCGGGGTACGAACAGCCACGATTGGTTGGCCCGGCGGTTGCCCAGCACAGCGTGACGTGCAGCGGTCTGCGCCAACCAGCACTTGCCCGTAGTCAGCAGCGTCCCGTATCAACATCCTTGCTAACGGTCATACTCGAAGCTTATAGTCCTGGCCCAAAGCCCGGAGGCACAGATCTGCAAGGAAGGCACCGAAAGCGGGACGTGCCACTCATGGCAGCATCAGCAACTCGCCGAGTAGACACCGACCCGGACGGCTGCCACTTCATGAGAGCATGGTGCTAGCCCCTGGGAACTCACCGACCATCACTGCTCCACGCACAGCAGCAACAGAGTCTCAGTGAAAGAGGTAACTGCCGTTTTGAATATCTAGCGGGGTGCTTTTCCTCAGACTCAACAGAGCCCCGCACCCCCCCGTGTAGGACGTCACTACGCACTAGTGCATGTTGTTCCTACATGGTCAAGCGCTTGGGTGTACCACCACCCACTTCAACAGCCAGCCCAGGCCAGATCTGTAGCTGTACTCTGGAGCGTGCAGCGCAGGCCTTCGAAGGGCAGCTGCTGCCCCAACCTTGCTAGGCTCGCAACTCGGTCGGTCCTCTTGCTGTGGCAACTCAGGATTGGTAGGGCCAAAGCTTGCCCAACTTTAACTCCAATCTGGTTATCAGTCCGTACTTGACGAAGTCTGCGTCAGTCCCTTAGTTCATAATAGGTGGCAACCCCAAACGCAGTGAGCAGCTCCTCGCTTGTAGCCGTCAACCTCAACAGCGGCAGGCTCCCCAAAAGTAACTTGTAAGTTCCTGCTTCCTGGCAGCTTCAGCAGCAGGTGGACCTATGCTCATCAGCCCAGAACGTGGTCTCGCAGCTCAGACCAGGTCCGCCTATTGCTCTTCCCTGTTTTTGCCCGATGAGTACCACTCCCAGCAGCGCCCACAGTTGTGCATCACCCCCAATCCGCCACTGCTCCAATCTAAGCGGCGAGGCTACGACGGTAACCAAGCAATGACCCAGTCTGCGGTACTGGTAGGACCCAGCTAAACTGTGTATGACAACGGATGAACTCGGAGACCAACTATGTTTGTGTGACTATGGGCCCAATCCTGTGTTCTGTTCATTACACTGTGGGCGGAAACAGGGAATGGATCTTTGGCTTGCAGATGGGAAGATATACCGTCAGTTACAGCAAGTAACCCGTGTCTTTTTCCCACTCGCCCCTACCCTTTTCCACCTCTCATACTTCCTCCTTGCTACTCAATGTACCTGGCCAACTCCTTGCCCTGGTTCACCTGTCTAGAGAAGACTGCCGTTCTAGCCAGGCAACCGGGCCCCGCTCTACTAGTTAGAAGAAGCCCGCTCTCCTTGTAGAAGGTGAGGGTGATGGCGTGCAGCCACAGTCCCGCCTCCTACTCACCTAGTATGCCAAAATGAAAATAATAAAAAAAACATATATATGTATTTATAAAAAGCAAAAAAAGAAGATGGACAAATGAGGAGGAATCTCTCGTTGGAACGCGACCAGGTTCATCTCCCCGCGCAATATTCACCCCACATACCGGCCACATGACCTACTAAATCCAAAATCCGACGAGACAGACGGATTTGCCATGTCAAAAAACCCCTGTTTAGAGTCCTGGCTTGCTCAAAACAACCACCGAACGTCCGAGATTAAAAAACTTACTCCCTCCTTTCTCCCCCCCGGTACTCCGCGCACAGTCTCCTCTACTTAACTCCCATATTACCACTCTAGCAGCCAAACCAACACCTTCACTGAATTCGCCCCTCCTTAGACCCGCAGTCTCAGCTCTCTCTTCGCCGGAGTCCGCTGAGAATCAAGGATACTATGAACTCTCCCCTCCGTCACAACCCGTCGCCACCTTCGCCTTCCACACCAACCCCTCCTTCAAATGCACCTGGCGCAGATCCATGCCAGATCCACTCCCCTCTTTTCCCTTTCCTCGTAGCCTCTCCTTCACCGTCTCGCTGCACAGCCCCAACGCTCATTGGTCCTTCTGCCTCATCCTTCCTGTTCCCCCTCTCTCCCTACCTCACCACTCATGCACTCGGCGCCGTTCCCTGTCCACATTCACTTACCCTTCACGTAGACCGTTTCCTGTCCACATTCACTTGCCCTTCACGTAGCGCTGCACCCTCCGGCACTACCTCCTTCTGGTATCATTGCCTACTACTTAGTAGTAGCACTCTGCCTCGCGGCCGTGTACCAACTCTTCTCGTGACCCCGCTGAGGGTGAGGGCCTCTCTCTCTCTCTCTCTCTCTCTCTCTCTCTCTCTCTCTCTCTCTCTCTCTCTCTCTCTCTCTCTCTCTCACCTCCGTTCCTACTCTGTTGCAGTCACCCACACTACGCCATGTAGTCCCCCAACGCCTTGTCCATCCTAAGTCCCGCACGTACCCGGTCCGAAACTGCGCCCGGGTTCGTCCCCCTCGATCGGCCAACCAGTTGCCTACCACCTTCGCCCATCCGCCGCTATCCTTGTAGCGCAGCGTCAGGCGATCAGCTYGGCCGGGAGGACGGGCAGCAGCGGCAGCCCACCATGTGCCAGGGTAACAGCAAAGTGTCGGGCTGCCCCCCTCCCGACTTTATACCTACCGTGCGCAAGCGCCCTGCTAGTCTTCGCTGTATTGTTCCAATGTCAACGGATGTCCCGAAGGACTGCCCGGTAGTAGCCCTGCCCCCTCGGCAGTTCGTGACCGAACTAAGCCGCTGGGCTTACTGCAGGTCCCGGTTTTATCAAAAAAATAAATAAATAAATAAATAAAAGGTAAAAAATATATATATATAAAAAGATAAAAAAGGTTTTAAACCCCAGACAAAAATAGAGAAAAATGAAAACGGACGGGGGAGGGGGACCGTTTGCCCCTGGTCCTACCCTCAAGGGCCCGTGGCTGGACTCCCCCAACAAAACCAAAGGGAAATGTCTCACGGGACCCTCAACCCTTCGGCCCTTGTGCACTCCTCCTCTGCTCCGCTGCTCTGCTTTGGCCTCAATCCTAGGATCCGTCTGGTGAAAGGTCAATGCTATAACCTATAGAGCTAAGCCCCAGCTTAGAGGTACCAGGCGCAGTCCTACTCATAAGGAGTAAGGGCAGCCCCTTCAGGCCTGCAAACAGTACTTCAGGCCATTTCTCTACCTTGCCGCTTGCGTCCAAGGACCCACCGGGCACCCATGTATTACCTTGGAGGACACGACCTTGCCAGGCTCGCCGTGCGCGTTGCCGCATCATGCTGCGGCTATGGCCGGGCTCTCCCACTCCCTCACATTCATCAAGGAATTGCCCGTTCTACCACCTTTGGGCCGAAGCCGCCCCGATTTCTACTCCCTGTGCCTCCGACCCGCGCCCTCCTGGCTAAGGCCCGCCACGGCCTCTACTGTCGGTAGCGCATGGTCAATCAAAAGCCTGCGAATTTTTACGCCGCGCGGCCCTGAACCGTCGGTTCCCAGTAAGTTGGACAACGCTTTCCTCTCAGTCACTGCCTTACCTGGTCAATCTTCACGCCGTCCTGCATTCCGACCGTGTGTGTGAGTCTGCGACTGCCTCAGAACCTCTAGTGTAACACTCACTTGTCCTACTGGTGTCGCACGGCCCCCCTCGACTCAGACTCGGTCAAGCTAACGCGCGCCTACAAAGTGCACGCTCACATACCCTCTAATCAACACAGATGGGGCGTGCCCGCAGATATCGCCAGGCGCGCTCTTCCTGTAAGCTGCAAAAATGTGCCCAAATACCCTTGTAAGGGTATTCGGGCCTACAGCGGGTCCGCAATTACCAATCTGCATGAGTAGGAAGGCCCGCCGTGAATACGAGCCTGTAACCTTGGAATTTGAACGTCTGTTCTCAACCATAATTGCACGCACTAACTACCGAGGCCGTGCCGGTGCTAACCACTGGCTGTGCCAAAAATTCGGAACGCCCCTTTCTCGCCTGAACCACTTGCATCCTTGTCCTTGGAACATTGGCACCGAAGATTCCAGCTCCAAGCTGGGACTCCACCCCTTTTTCCTAAAATCTTTGGCACACCCCCTTTTTCACTACTTCCAGACCCATACAGGAGCGGCCTATAGCAGGGCCAAGTACTGGTGGTTCTGGCATGCCCAGTGACTTGGGTTCGAGTGAGTAGTGGGTCTGCCCAGTGACTTGGGTTCGAGTGTGTACCCCTTGAACACTAACAATTACACTCCTCCCCGAATAGAAACTTAAACCACCAGTACTTCCTAAAGTCGCGTAGCGTAACGCTACACAATTTTAGGAACGTACGGGCCACTACAGGAGCGCCCAAATTCATCCAACTAGAAACGTTTCTACTCTATTTTTTTTCCTCGGCCGATAGCTGGGCCAAGTAGTGGTGGCTTAAGGAACATGGCGTGCTCATTGACTTGAGTTTGAACCCCGAGGGATGTGACGCCCAACTTCACGCCCAGCGCAATGTTCCTTAAACCACCAGTACTTGGCCCAGCTATAGGCCGCCCAAAAAAAATAGAGTAGAAACGTTTCTAGTTGGATGAATTTGGGCGCTCCTGTAGTGGCCCGTACGTTTCCTAAAATTGCGTAGCGTTAGTACTGGTGGTTTAAGTTTCTATGTGGGGAGGAGTGTAGTTGCTTAGTGTTCAAGGGG
Source organism: Chara braunii (assembly GCA_003427395.1). Taxonomy (NCBI): domain Eukaryota; kingdom Viridiplantae; phylum Streptophyta; class Charophyceae; order Charales; family Characeae; genus Chara; species Chara braunii. The sequence goes on from BFEA01000240.1 coordinate 1,477,691, forward strand.
TACACACTCGAACCCAAGTCACTGGGCATGCCAAGTCACTGGGCAGACCCACTACTCACTCGAACCCAAGTCACTGGGCATGCCAGAACCACCAGTACTTGGCCCTGCTACAGGCCGCTCCTCTACTGACCCGTACATTTCCTAAAATTGTGGCTTGTTAACGGGCACAACTCTAGGAAGTACTGGTGTCTTCTCCTCATGGGGGCACATCTATGTATATATATATTTTCTCTCACCTCACATATTTTAACTGGCCTCCTGCCATGTCATGGAACATACCTTTTTCACTACTCCTTCAAGCTCCACGGTGGACGCTGCTGCGTAGCTTTCTGCCTCTCTTCGGTGAAGGGAGGTTGCCTCTCTCGGTGGAGGGAGGTAAGGGCATGTTTGCCCCTTTGCCGTAATGTTTAGGGTGGAGGGTTGGGGCCGCCAGTGGGGGCGCCATCCTCCTTTCTACTTGGGTAGGAGTGTAATTGTTAATGTTCAAGGGGTACACACTACTCGTGGGTACGAATGCACTCTGGACGGTCAGACACGAAAGTACTGAGTAGTAGCGTGAGTATGCCGTTCATGTGTTGTGTGTGGGGTCGTGCAGGTTTTATCCTCGAAGCAGGGCCCCACCCTACTCCCCGACCACCTCCAATTAGGGAGGGGGCCCAGCATCCATCCCCTCGATTGTGAGAGGCAGATATGCTTGCAGGGGTCCCCCTGTATAGGCTTAGGAGTAGTGAAAGAGGGGTAGAGAGAAATCTTCTCTACGTGTGCTTCGATCCACTTCGGACAGATGCCCACAGTGTGTTGTGCGTGGTGAGTCTTGGCAGAACAATGTGTATGACAACCACAGGACACTCGAACACACGACTCATGGCTCCGCAGGTTGACACGTAACCATAAGTCTAAGTGGGCTGGGGTCACGAAGTGAAATACAGAACAAAAAAATGTGAAGGGGGAAGTGAAACTGTGGCCAGCTGTTTGACGTGGACACCACCTAGAAGGGAATTCAGCATTGCATCGTGCTGCCCCGCGGGGTCTCATGGACGCGTCGGCTAGCAAACGTGGCGCGTCGGTGGCTCTACTTGGGTCAGTTGCTCAACATTCACTCTTAGTACCTCCTCAACCTCCTCACAATCCGCATCTCCCTGCTGTTGCCTTTTGTGGGAATACGCATAGGGAGTCGTCAACGATTCCGGAACCTCCATAATTAACATGTCTGCCTGTGTGTCTCTCTATCTCTGCCGGTGCGTCTGTCGCTCTCCGTCTCTCCCTTTGTTAGATCCCACTCTTACGTCCTCTTCCTCTTCAGAACCTGTCTGTTTGTCTCTCTCTCTCTCTCTTAGTGTTCGCTACCACTCTTCTGTCGTATTTCCCTTTAGAATACCTCTCTCTCTCTCTCTCTCTCTCTCTCTCTCTCTCTCTCTCTCTCTCTCTCTCTCTCTCTCTCTCTCTCTCTCTGTTTTTTTGTTCGCTTCCTCTCTTACTCCCTCTTCGTCTTCAATATCCATTTCTCCATGCTCTTCCCTCTTCTTTAAATTCCTCTCAGGATTCGTCAACGCTTCCAAAGCCTCCGCTCACATGTCTCTCTCTCTCTCTCTCTCTCTCTCTCTCTCTCTCTCTCTCTCTCTCTCTCTCTCTCTCTCTCGCAGTGTCTCCCCCCTTTCCCTCCGATTCTTGTCCTCTTCCTCGTCCCTTGCCATCCTTCAGAAGGGGAGCGGGCAAAACTGGATCGTAATATCTACTTTCGCCTATCGTCACCCACCCTCATTCTGATTTCCTTCCATTTCCGCCCTGTTTTCCCTCTATCACCTCCTCAATGCATTCTTAAGTATGCCAGGTATCCCTCGTCTCCGAAATACGTTTTTGGGTCTTGACATTGTCTTCTCCATCACCATCATCACCATCTTTCTCATAGTGTGCGCCTGTCTCGTCCTGATTCATTTAATTTCTTTTTCTCTCTTTAAATTTTTATTTCTCTCGCCATAAAGGTCACAGTCCCTAACGTTATCAAATCCGTCGGATTCGTCAGGATTCGAGCTCATAATCTATTTATAAGCAGTTACATGTGTGTACCATTCATCCACATGGACGTGCGGTCCCTTGCTCTTCCCAATGTTTTTGACGTCGTTGGTTTGTCGCCTGCTCCTCCCGTTTTCAGTACAGCTTACTGTCTTCCTCACTTTTTTTTCGGTTTTTTTCTCTGGGCTTGTGCACACACACACACACACACACACACACACACACACAGAGAGAGAGAGAGAGAGAGAGAGAGAGAGAGAGAGAGAGAGAGAGAGAGAGAGAG
>BFEA01000240.1:1571411-1582265 GCA_003427395.1 Chara braunii
ATATATATATATATATATATATATATAGAGAGAGAGAGAGAGAGAGAGAGAGAGAGAGAGAGAGAGAGAGAGAGAGAGATCTGAGGGCGGTGTGACCGGTCAACATAACTTGACCTTTTGTTAATCGAATGGGTGAAATTGAATATGTGGATGGTGTTTGTGGCGGGTTTATTTTAGGTTTAGCGATTCTGTTTTCTAGTCTTTCTCGGTGACGATGATAATGTTCTTCGAATCGTTGAAGATTTGTTGCTGTTTACTATTCTGTTTGTGACCGTGTATGACCTTGCTGTTTGTGACTATTGCTGTTTACTATTCTGCTTTCCACAAACACTTAGAAAGACAGAAGACGCCAAGAGCTAAAACAGTGATACAGAAAGCACCAGCCATACACTAACAAAGAAAACATAGAGTCAGAGACAGAAAGAGCGAAGTGAGATTCTTCATTGGGGTTGCTTCCTGACTTTTTTCGCGGGGGGAGCTGCGCCGGCTGCACCTGCTTGTCTATATACATAGATGGCTCTCACTCTACATATATTGGCACACACACACACACACACACACACACACACACACACACACAGAGAGAGAGAGAGAGAGAGAGAGAGAGAGAGAGAGAGAGAGAGAGAGAGAGAGAGAGAGAGAGAGAGTTGTGTCACTCAGCACCAGTGGGCTCAGTTGCTGAGGGAGTGCCCTCATGACAGTCATGACCACATGCTCCTGCTCTGCGTGATTCATGATTTTCAGACAGAATCAGCCACAGCCAAAGCATGTCATCACGTTATACCGTTATGAATGTTTGACACCAAAAAAAGAAGAGTCATGATAGCAAATCAATCAATCAGTCAGTAAATGTTGTCAGCATAATCCATGCCCCACCCGCAGAGGGGGGAGAGAGAGAGAGAGAGAGAGAGAGAGAGAGAGAGAGAGAGAGAGAGAGAGTCAATCACGCTGGTCAGCAGCTATAGGCGGAACTCTTATCTTTGTTTCAATGTGTGTCTCCTGCTGAGGTGCAGGGTCCACTTGTGTATTTTTTCAGATTGTTTACTTGTATTGCATTGCCACTATTCTGGGATGCTTCTTTCCTCTTTCATGTAGATGTATGCCCCTTTTCGGTTGTATGTCCTGTGTCCTGGCCGATTGTTTGTGTCCTTTTTTTCCATTTTTACCCCCTAAAATCCTAGAAGTACCAACTGGTCTAGCTCAGTTGTTGCACATAATTGTTCAAATAGAGACTCGAGTTAGACCCCAGCTGGAACGAGATGGACTAGATTCTTGAATAAAATATAAAAATTTAAAAAGAACCTTAGATGAAGTTATTCTCTATTTTTATGGGTCTATGTTGACGTCAGACCTGTTCATTCAGTTTCGTGCTTAGCTGACCACTACTTACAAGTCCATGCGCTCTGATGTTTCATGTGCAAAAGTGTCCTGATGATCCGAAGATTCTGATGAACAACCGAATCTGAATCTCTTGCAGGATATAGTTTGTCTGAAACACTTCCAGACGGACCCTTGCTAGACACAAGCAGTCTAAGGAGTTTTACTGATGAGGAGATAAGGAAAGCCACCAGAAACTTGTCTGTCAAAATAGGTGAGGGTGGTTTTGGGGCAGTGTACAAGGGCATGATAAAGACTTCACCAACGGCGCAGACATATGTTGCAGTGAAGAAATTGTCGAGCAGATCGCGGCAAGGACTTCCAGAGCTAATTAAGGTCAGGAAGTGGAGACACCACTGTGGATCTGTCTAACCTGTGGGTGCTATTTTTATCGCATGGTCAGTTGCTATTTGTATGGGATGTGACCAGGTGATCTGTATGGTAATCTGTGGCTGCCTTTGGATGTTTGATCTGGGTCTTGAATTTTTGCTTTTGGCCCACCCAAGGTGGGTAATGGCAGGGTAGTAATGTTCCAAGCACGCATTTCCAGTGTAGAGATTAGGCAGTGGGATGCGGAAGTGTATATCAGAACCCTCTACCCTCTCATGCATGAATCAACCACCTCGGGTCAGAGTAGCCATGCATGGATGTACATCAGCATTACAGAGATGCATGTGCCGACATGTCCACACCACGCAAAAATTTATCGACTAAGGGAAGGGTATAAAGCCTCATTTCCTCCTCCTTTGTTCCCATGGATGAGACTGATTTGCATTGCAGCCCGACTCAGAATGTGCCCCGATGACCTGTAACTCATTTAGCCTGGTGACAGGTCGGAGTGACGGTTCTATATTTGAGGCAGATCTTGTAAAAGGGCTTTGAACAGGGGTAGTTTTGTTGACTTGTTGGAAAAGAGTGTATCATCCCAGCCCATGTGGTTAAATACTACAAACAGGTTAACTTTTGGTAAATCCTGAAGGTCATCAGATATATACCATAATGTTAGGGGCTGTGTAGCACATGCTCTCACCAAGATAGATTATGAGTGCAGTGTGCGTTGTCCAATTAATATGAACCAGTTGTTATGATCCTGGCTATCTTGAAGTGCAACAACCCAAACAAAGACTATGCCTTTCAATTACAAATGAGATGAATGGAAGTAGAAGAAGAAATAAGAATGGAAGTAGAAGAAGATGAACACCAGCAAAGACCAATGTCAATCCCCTTTCATCTCGCCACCATCTCCAACCTCCAATTACTCCCCCAACTTCATATTCACAATAATAATAATAATAACATGGCCACACGTAACACTTCGCCTGGGCCCAGAAAAAATCGGAAACAACCTCATCTGACTCATCATGTCCCCACGCTCGGGAAGTTTCTTGTTTTTGTTTTGGGGGGCCCACACTCAGGAAGTTTCGATTTTTTGTTCGGGGAGGGTGCATGGATCTAGGCGAGCGGGAAAGATGGGGAATTTTGTGGAACGGTGGTCTTAAAGTCGGAGATGGTGGCATGGCGACAACGGTGCAGACACACACATGCACACACACATCCAGATGCACACAGGCACACACAACGATGAGAATGACTGACATGACGGCGATGGGCAACGTCGATGGTGACGACAAGGAGGACATGGGAAATACGACAGTGAAGTCGTTTTCAAAAAATGAAGAAGAGAAAAAATGGTTACGAGCGGTGATGATGATGATAAGCAGAGGCACGGATGTATCCTATAATTCTTTATTTTTTATGTGTAATGACCCACCAAAACACAGACTGAGAACACGGCTGATTTCTGAGTTTTGCCGCTGGAATGAATGTCATGCTGAGACTCCCCATTCTGCCGAGTTTTCTATGTCTGTGTGTGTGCGTACTTGCTGGTTCGTCTGCCTGCCTGAGTGCTTGTTGGTCTGAGTGTGTGTGTGGCCCACCAGGGCACTTGTTTGTTCGGAAGGCCCAACGGGGCCAGTACTTACCTGTGGCCGTGACTTTGAGGGTTGCAGCAAGGAAAACACTGTAGCAGGAGTAGGCCTGCCACACTTAGAGCAGGGGGGAAAAACACTCAAGTAGCGGGTAGGCTGGTTCCGCTCAAGCAGCTGTAGATGTGTCGTGAACTGGAGGCTGAGCAGAAGAAGACAAAAAGTTCGCATTTTTAGAGGCCCGGTAGCTGGTAGGTTAGGTCTAGGCGGGTACCAGTCCAAGTAGCCTGAGTCTAGGGCCTGTGCGGACGATATCAGAGCCTGCAATGATGTTTCCCTCTGAAAGGGAGGAGGTACAGGTTGCTTGGACGCCTCACGGCCTGGAAGTCACCGTCCAAGAGGCAGGTAGGCCGCTATATCTTCAGGTAGAGTGCTGGGCTCTACCTCATTTGTGGTATGCAAGGTTGGGTGTCATGCTGCTTGAGCGGGCGCTAGCATTCAGAGCGCCGCTGGAAGGAAGAGCACTGGGAGGAGGAAGAAGGCCTCGGCTATGGTGGAGCTCTACCGGTAGGAGAAGGAAGAAGGGGACTAGGGAGGAGGGTGGCGAGGCACGTACCTGGCTATGGTGGACGCCATCTTCATCACCTTGTTAGCCGCTGCATCTGCAAGGCCCCAGTGGGGGTTGCGCCGCACCAAGAAGGCTTCAAGGCAGAGTCAGGTATGGCGGCCTGAACAGCAGCGGACATAGCTGCTTTGTGTTGTCTTTTGCACAGCAGGGCCAGGCCTTTAGTAGTCTTCAAACAGTGAAGGCGATAAGGAGGTAGAGTTGGTTTGGGAGAGGAGGGATTATCATCGGTCTTTCGCTGGTGTACATCTTCTTCGTCTTCCTTCTTTCTCCTTCTTCTTCTTCTTTATCCCGCTCTCCTCTCAAGTTCATTCATTTCTTTTGCAATTGGACGTGCTGTCTCGTGAATTTTGCACTTCGCAATTGGCCAGGATCGTAACATTGGTAGCGAAGCGGGTTCTACTTGCTGGCGAGAGTTGAATTTGCTGCCCTAACCCTAACCTAAGTGCTTGAGGGCACCACTTAGGGTTAGGGTTGGTTCGTGAAGGGAAGTGGAGCAGCGAGGTGTAGGGAAGCTGCCCCCACCTGGGAGGGTCGTGCAGGGTCGGCACTTGACCCCGCCAGGTTGCAAGAGTGTAATTTTGGGGTGGCGAGACACAAGGAAGAGCTTCGTTACGCAATTTGTGAGAGGCGACAGTGAGAGGCACCTACAACTGGAATCTGGACGTCAAGGAGGACATTGGGCGACTTGAGGGCTCCCCTCAAGTTCGCGAGCTCGAGGGTTGCAGCCATATGTACACCAACGGACTGAAAGTTGCTACTTTGGTCTTCAACGTCAACGGGGGATCCGGCGTTGTACCTTGGGGTAGGGTAGACCCTCCTAGGTGATAGGGCACTAGTGTAGAGGTTGTTGATTGGGTCAGGAGGACCATATGAGAGGGGGTGACTGATACTTCATGTTGAAGCTCGCCACTCAGGTAAGTGTCGAGCACCTACGGGATGCCCATGAATGTGTGCATGGTATTGAAGTCCTGTTGGGATTGTTTCCGGGTTTCTTTTCGTACTCCTCTATGGTCTTGATTGTGTGCATGAGCATGTAAACTGCCTTCTCACCTGATGAGTGGATGGATGGAGTATCTTGAATTGAGCACCATATCTTTCTACAGTGCTTTGTCTTTTTATTTTTGAACTGTTGTAGTTGGTAGGTTCTCACTGAAGTTGAAATTCGTCTTTCAGTACAGTAGGGGACAGAAAGTAGGTCCATGTGGGACTCCTCTTGGTTGGAACCCGCTCATGGCCTACGTGGGACCTATAGGGACCAGTGGGACTGGGCCCAAACAAGAGGGGGTGAGTGATACTTCATCTCGAAGCTCGCCACTCAAGTAAGTGTCGTGCACCTACGGGATGCCCATGAATGTGTGCATGGTATTGAAGTCCTGTTGGGATTGTTTCAGGGTTTCTTTTCCTACTCTATGGTCTTGATTGTGTGCATGAGCATGTAAGCTGCCTTCTCACCTGATGAGTGGATGGATGGAGTATCTTGAATTGAGCACCATATCTTTCTACAGTGCTTTGTCTTTGTATTTCATTTCTGAACTGTTGTAGTTGGTAACTTGGTAGGTTCTCTCTGAAGTTGAAATTCGTTTTTTTTTCAGTACAGTAGGGGACAGAAAGTAGGTCCATGTGGGACTCCTCTTGGTTGGGACCCGGTCATGGCCTACGTGGGACCTATAGGGACCAGTGCGACTGGGCCCAAACAAGAGGGGGTGAGTGATACTTCATCTCGAAGCTCGCCACTCAAGTAAGTGCCGTGCACCTACGGGATGCCCATGAATGTGTGCATGGTATTGAAGTCCTGTTGGGATTGTTTCCGGGTTTCTTTTCCTACTCCTCTATGGTCTTGATTGTGTGCATGAGCATGTAAACTGCCTTCTCACCTGATGAGTGCATGGATGGAGTATCTTGAATTGAGCACCATATCTTTCTACATTGCTTTGTCTTTTTATTTCATTTCTGAACTGTTGTAGTTGGTAACTTGGTAGGTTCTCTCTGAAATTCGTTTTTTTCAGTACAGTAGAATCTGGTGCCAGCACCAGGGATAAGAGTCCCCCCCCCCAATTCCCAACCACCTCCTTTCCACCCCCACCTGCTCTAATTCAGTCCTTTTTCACTCTGTCTAGCCATTTCAGTCTGCCTTTGTCGTCTGTTTTTCTGCTTTTTAGCTTGTGTTTTGTGTTGTAGTCAATTTTAGTCTGTGTTTGTCATTCAGCCTCAGTCTGTTTCCTTAGTCCATGTTGCTCCAAATTCGCTGCCAGTGTGGGAGTGTGACCGACGGAGGTCAGTGTTGAAGGGTAGGTGTTCTTTCGCTGCCAGTGTGGGAGTGTGACCGATGGAGGTCAATGTTGAAGGGTAGGTGTTCTTGGGGGATGGCAGGGTGACGGTAGGAATAACCACTGATGCCCCCCAGTGGCTCCTCCCGGTACCCTGACCAGGCACAAGGTTGGGGAAGGAGACGAGGACCACCAGGTCTTAGTTCCATGATTCGGGTCATGCTCACACCTGCCCAGTCAATCCTCTGATTTCCAGAGCAATCAATGCTGGCAGGCACCCTCTAGACACCATCCAGTTTTTCTTCTATGCATCATACTGCATCAATTTGTGTATGGGACGTTGGACCCGTTTTCCAGCAGGTGATGCTCCCCACCAATAGATGGAGCCTCTCCCCAGGTGCTAGCGATGTCTGCTCTAAACAGCATCGCTAGCACTGGAGGGACTGTGTTTAAAAAAAAAAAAAAAAAAAGGGGACAGAACGTAGGTCCATGTGGGGCTCCTCTTGGATGGGACCCGGTCATGGGCTACGTGGGACCTATAGGGACCAGTGGGATTGGGCCCAAGCAAGAAGATCCCCTTAGGGTCAAATCTGTTGACCTCAATTTCATTGCCTTGTCTTGCTGGAAATCGGAGTTTTATCTTTGGTTAGAGCACTCGCCGCCGAGGGGATATCGACTGACATGTTTTGCTTGCTTGACCGCACGGTCCACCACTTGGCTCGCACCTTATACACCACTCAATTCTCCATTGCATCGTGATTGTTGCTCCGTGCTTCGATTTGCTGTATGTTCATGGAACTGAGCCAGATTGGGCAGGAGGGGATCTCATACTCAATCTGGCCAGGCTGAGTCGCTGGATCAAAACTCTTTTTTTTTTCCTTTTTCCAATGACTGCTCTCCAGTCCAAATGAATTGCCGCTCTGGCTAAGAGTTCTACCTTCTCTTCTGTGATTTTCAACTTGTTTCCTCCATTGGGTTCTTTAAATGCCCACTTCGACGCAATCGCAAACAAGCGCGCGCGCGCGCGCGCGCGCGCGCGAGAGAGAGAGAGAGAGAGAGAGAGAGAGAGAGAGAGAGAGAGAGAGAGAGAGAGAGAGAGAGAGAGNGCTCCCCACCAATAGATGGAGCCTCTCCCCAGGTGCTAGCGATGTCTGCTCTAAACAGCATCGCTAGCACTGGAGGGACTGTGTTTAAAAAAAAAAAAAAAAAAAGGGGACAGAACGTAGGTCCATGTGGGGCTCCTCTTGGATGGGACCCGGTCATGGGCTACGTGGGACCTATAGGGACCAGTGGGATTGGGCCCAAGCAAGAAGATCCCCTTAGGGTCAAATCTGTTGACCTCAATTTCATTGCCTTGTCTTGCTGGAAATCGGAGTTTTATCTTTGGTTAGAGCACTCGCCGCCGAGGGGATATCGACTGACATGTTTTGCTTGCTTGACCGCACGGTCCACCACTTGGCTCGCACCTTATACACCACTCAATTCTCCATTGCATCGTGATTGTTGCTCCGTGCTTCGATTTGCTGTATGTTCATGGAACTGAGCCAGATTGGGCAGGAGGGGATCTCATACTCAATCTGGCCAGGCTGAGTCGCTGGATCAAAACTCTTTTTTTTTTCCTTTTTCCAATGACTGCTCTCCAGTCCAAATGAATTGCCGCTCTGGCTAAGAGTTCTACCTTCTCTTCGGCTAGTAGTTCGACCTTCTCTTCTTTGCGCTTTTTAGTTTGTTTCTTCCATTGAGTTCTTGATGCGCACGCGCGCGCGATCGTAAACGGGAGAGAGAGAGAGAGAGAGAGAGAGAGAGAGAGAGAGAGAGAGAGAGAAGCTTTTGAGTGTCGCTCTTGAGGGAGTGGGGAGAGGGAAGAGGAGTGTTTGTCCCAGAGTTGTGAGTAATTGTGGACCCCTCTTGAGAGACTTATTGACACCCTCGTCCTCCGTCATGACGTCTGCGGCGGAATGGAAGCTGCAAATGGATGCTGCCCCCGAGGTAGAAAAAGCACAGTATCTTTTCTTTTATGAGAAGGTGTTGAAGAGCGAGGAGGAGAAGGAGAAGGACAGGAACGATAAACAAGAAGCCCATGTGGCTGTTTTCAGTACTCTGCCTGCCGTGACTGATGCTGAGGTGGGAGAAAAGACCGTTCCACTTCTCAGGGCCTTAGTGGATGTTCAAACTGTCGAGGACCATGCTGGCCAATTTGTGCGAGTGTTCGAGGAACTCGAGAAGTTGCGCGAAGACATGGACAAGATGGTACAATAGCACCACAACCCACTGGAGCAGTTTGCATATCTGCAGCAGGCCCAAATTGTCTTCCCTCCCGCCTACCTTGCTTCTATGCTGCGAATCAGTCCATTCTTGCCCCACTTACCGTGTCTTCTTCTTCTTCTTCTTTGAGTGTGGTCAATAGCCTATTGGGACCTGCAACAGGTGCAGACCCCGTTGTTGTTGCTGCTCCTGCCGCAGCGGCAAGTAGCAGTGCAGGGAATTCTGGAACTGCTGCAGCCCCAAGTTTGGACCCAACAATTGTTGGTTCAAGTCACAACTTTCTTGGATCAGCTTTTGTCTAAGTATGACGTAAAGGATGGCATAGAGTCTTGGATCAGCTCTATGCAGTCCTACTTTGATGTGTTGGGGACACCCCCAGTTACTCAGTCGCCGGTCCTAGGGTCCAATGTAGAACCCGTCGTACGGGGCGTCCTAGGGTAGAACTGAACAAAAACTCGAGGATCTCCTAATCAAGCAATATGCTCATCCAGATGTTGCAGCTAAAGCTAGACTCAAGCTTGACAAGCTCAAGCACAACAAGTGGACGGACACCATGCATAGTCTGCAACAGTACATTAGTAAGCTCTTTGCTACTCCTAATTTGGAGAGAACTGCGCAGTCTTGCTTGGATGTGATTGAAGGTACGGTTCCCTCTACTATAACTTATTGCTTGGGGCTCAGACTCGCGGACTATAGGGTGGTAAAAAGACCATCAGCTGCAAAAGTTTATGATATGCCGAAGGTCGGCGCAGAAGATGCACTGGCCCTCATCTATCCTCTTCTGCCAATCTGTTTGACCCAGTGATTCCCAGGGCCAGCCCTTAGGCCGACCAGGGTGCCATCCACCCTCTCTGGGAGATGTCTGATTGGAACGAGGACGGTTTGACGGGGGACCTTGACCCCTGCCACGCGCTTCGCGGTTTCCCTAGCCGCCAACCCCTTGGCCGCCCTGTCCTCGACCACCAGAGGTCTGGATCCCTTGGCCTTGGCCTCTCCCTCTTCCTTGCGGCCTCCCTCTGGCCGCGACAGCAGCATAGAAACTCCCCTGCCCCTCACTATTGTCGACATCATCTAGGCCCCACTCAATCTTACTGTGAGGGCCTCTTCCAGACCACCTTCTTCCATGGTGGTAACTGGCTTGCCCTGAGATGGTTTGTCCTTTCCACTTCTTGCCTTTTGCAAGGTCCTTGTGCCAGAAAGTGGTAACTGGCGCGGACTGGACCTCGAAAGCAACAACCTCTCGACTAAGCGTGTTGTGTTGTATGTCATGTTAGGCTGTTGTTTCTTGTCGAAGAAGTGCCCGTGCAAAGTCTCGGGCATGGCGTGGTAAAACAGCTCGACAAAGTTGGGGTTCAGTGACCCCACGTCCAGGGACAACGACAAGTTCATCCATAGCGGCCTTGAGTGCTCTTGCACTCCCTCCAGTGTCGCGTGTGGATCGTCTATAGTTTGTGAGATGCCCTAAGACCTCTAGTGACATTTGCAAAGTGCTCACGGAGGGCAGACAGAAAATCACTCAAGTTGATGCTGTCGGAGTATGTGACCATGTCATTGTCACACTAGGCAGCGCGGGAAAGCAACCTAGCAAAACTGGCCGGTTCATCTTTTAGTGCCTGAAAAGCCACAAGGACATGGTTCTTTGGCGTTATGTTCTGCATGTGCAGGTAAGACTTGATATTGGCTTCCCAATTATTAAAGTCCTCTCCCTTCTTCCCACTGTAGGGTTAAGGGAATTTAGCCTTAATGCGTTCGCACTGTGGCCGTGCCTCCTCTTCTTTGGGGGCCACTATCTTGGCGCCTTCTGTAGCACCTGCGCAAAATTTTTATGTGCCTTCTATCGCAGTATGCAATTCGTTGGCAACACGCGTCATCATTTCGCGTGCAAAATCTTTGAAGCCTAGGCTCATAGACTGTAGGGCAATATCGTGGCCCCTAAGATAGCGCAACTGTTCTTGCTGGGCTCTCAGCATGACTTCCACGTTCTGGGATAAGAGTTCCACCTTCCTACCCAGATCAGCTTGTGCTCCCAGCTGCCCGTGCTGCTCTTTTGCTGCTCTCAACTCTTCTTCCATCCTCATAGCCGTCTCCAATCGCCTCGTCCTTTCCCTTGCGAGGCATAGTTTCCACTCCAACATCTGCTTGTCCTCCTTGGTCTATCGACGCAAGGGATTTGCCTCCTCTCGCAATTTCTGATCCGCCGCTTTCCTTTCTGCCTGAGGGACTAGCCACATAGCTTCCTCCTCTTCCCCCAAGGTCAGATTTGCCACCCACTCAGTCACCATCTTTTCCATTTTGGCTTCTCTCTCCCACACCCTACTGGATTCCCCCTTCTCCTTCTTCTTCTCCTTCTTCTCCTCCTCCTCCTCCTCCTCCTCCTCCTCCTCCTCCTCCT
>BFEA01000240.1:1607967-1619067 GCA_003427395.1 Chara braunii
GGGGGGGGGGGGGGGGGTGTCTTTAGTGGTACGATAGTAAATTGGTGGTGGGTGGCTGGCTTGGGGGTGGTTGTATGTGGGTTGGGGGAGTTATTGAGGTGCTTTGTGTCTGTGTTACGATTAGCCAACTTTTTAATGTTAGGCTGTCATTGTTGATGGTGCCTAGTATCCCATTACCTAGCTTGGAGGTTGATAACTTTTTGATTATTTCGTTTTTCTTGTCGGGGTCAGTGGGGAGCTTGTTAAGTTGTTTTTTCCAGAGGGCATGGATTTTCATGTCTATTAGCTGTTTGATGATAATGAGTGGGTTCTCTGGGGCGGTGGGTCGATCATTGAAGGTGAAGTCACATTTGTTTTTTCAAATAGCCCATAGGGTGCTTTTCTTGATTTGTGAGGACAGGAAGGCTTCGAAGCCTTTGAGGGGGGGTGATTGTTTTAGGTCGAGGAATAGTGTAGCGGGGTTGATTAGAAGGGGAGAGTCTGAGATTTTATCCCATGATGTTATAGAGTTTGCCAGAGGGATCTGACCTTTGGGCAGTCCATAAAGCAATGGTTCAGGGACTCAGGGGTATGGAGGTTGCATACCTTGCACCATGAATCCTGTTCCGTTCTGTTTTCGTGATTGCATCTGTTGGCCAACCATTGATTTACTGGAGCTGCTCTGAAGGCTATTAACCATCTCAAGCTGGCCAATTTGATCGGATCGTGGAGAAGACTGTAGCCCAGGGAAGCTTGAAGTGGAAGTTGTTTAGTTGTGGTTCCTCCTTTTGTCCACCTATAGCGTGTTGTGTTGGAAATCGATGTAGGTTTGGTAAAGAGTCGATAGCCTAGTTTAGGTGCATAGTCAGTTAACCTGATTGGGTTTGAGATGAGGGAGGAGCCAGACGAGGAGTTCCATGTCCATTCCGTTGGGTCGATCTCCAGGTTACAAACACTAATGTGGGGATTATATACTATTTTTCTTTCTCCTTCTATGATTTTGATTCTTTTCATGTTGTTGTTTTTGAATGTTCCTTCTGCTCTACTTTTTGTATTGATGTAACTTACCGGGTTTCCTGGTTCCTCTAAGGTGTATATGTCGCAGCATATCCAATTAGTGTTGTGAGGCTCGTTATTCTTGAATGAGAGGACTTCATGGATTGGTGTGAAGTTTGTGGTGGTAGCCCAATTGTCGTATTGTCATTTTTGGTTTGATTTTAGTAAGACTCGCCATTGTAGATGAATGCAATCTACGATGTGGTTTAGGTTAGTTTGTAGATTGTATATTCCTTCAGTTTTTCTCATAGGTCCCTTTCTGTTTTCCACGTTTTGTTTGGGTCATTCCAGATGTGCTTGGTTCGCCATATTCCCTTTTCTAGCCAATGCCCCCATTTGGGTACATTCTTTGAGAGTGGGAGGCTTTCCCCTTTGTCGTTCTTGATCAGTGGGTTGCCAAAGAGGGGTTGTTTGAGAACTTCGTCTTTTTTCTTTGGACCAGTTATGTTTTCGGGGAAGATAATTCTCCAGGTGTGTAGTATTTGCTCTCAGCGGGGTTTAGTTTGGGAGGTGTCGTTGTTGTTATGTTGGAGCGTTTGGTCGGATTGACTCTGTTTCCCTTTTGGAAGTGGCCAGAATTTGTTGAAAATCCAGAAGAGGCCTGTCATGTTGGTTGGAGAGGTAAATGGTGCCAATTCTCTAATATGATTCAGGACTAATGGTGACCAGTGCAGATTGTCCTGGAGGGCTAATCTTATGATCCATTTAATTTGTAGTGCCTGGATTTGGCGGGATGGATCTATGAGTCCTAAGCTTCCTCTGCTTTTTGGGCTGGTGACTATCTGCCATGACACCTTGTGAATAAAGTGCAACTTGTCCTGGTTGCCTGTCCATAGGAATGTTGTTGTTCTTTTCCTCAGCTGGCTTTGAAAGTCAGTAACTGGAACCAGATAGAGGTGGAATACCACATCATTGCCAAGATCGAATTGTTGAGCGCTAGTACCCTGCCTAGTAAGGAGGTATGTGTGGTTTTTCAGGTGTGCATTCTATTTACCATTGAAGATAAGAGTGTCACTGCCGATATATGGTGGCATCCTTTGAGATTGAGATTAATGCCAGGAAGCGGATTGGGGAGTTTGGATCTGTCCATTGTAGTCCTGTAGGGGATAACTCTATGGGAGGAGGTGTTTCTGGGGTCCACCAGCCTATTGTTTTTGTCCAGTTAACTTCAATTTCTGAGGCCAGTTGGAATGCTTGCATGGCTCTTGTCAGGGACTAGAAGGATGAGTTTGAAGCCCTGATAAGTACAGTAAGATCGTCGGCGAAGAGGAGAGTAGTAGGGATGTTGAGGGGTTGACCACGTTCGTCCCTGATGTTCTCTATCCTCTCGATGGATTTGTCCTTTTTTTAGGAAGGTAGCGATGGTCTCCATGACGAAAAGGAAGATCGGTGTTGCTAGTGGGTCGCCTTGTCTTACTGACCTTGTCATTGGGTAGGAGTTCGAAAGAAGGGCATTGACTTGAATGATCCCTTGTGCGTCATTGTAGAGTATTCTCACCCATTTTCGAAAGACTGGTCCTACTCCCATTTTTTCCATGTTGGCCAGAAGAAAATCCCTGTTTACTTGGTCGTATGCTTTTTCGAAGTCAAAGAAGAGGATAGCTGCTGCGATCCGTTTTTTATTAATTATCCGTGTGGATTCACAGAGAGTCGTTACGTTATCTAGGATGAGTCTCCCTGGAATGAAGCATGTCTGATCCAGGTGTAAACAACCTCTTGTGTTCCTGTTTATTCTGGTGGCTAGGAGTTTGGCTTGGATCTTGTATGCTACATTTAAGAGTGAGATGGGTCAATAGTTTTTTATTTCCTCTCTGTTTCCCTTTTTGTATAGGATTGTCACCACCCTCGTGCTCATGTCTGGGCCTAGTGTTTCTCCCTCCCATGCTCTAGTGAGGAATCTAAGGAGGAGTGGGCCTAGGATGTGCCAGCCTACGATCCAAAATTCCTTATCTCTACCTGGGGCTTTGTTGGGTTTGAGGTCGATAAGGGCTTTGTGTGATTCTTCTAGTGATATGGGTTTTTCTAGAGTGCTGGTTGTTTCTGTTGAGAGGGATTCGTCTAGGTGGGTTAAGAATTTCTCTCTTGCAATGTTCGTTGTATTGTTATCGCCTATTGGGGTTTTGGTGGTGTGAAGCTTTTTGTAAATGGTAGTTGCTATGTTGACTAGTTTAGTGGTTTCCGTGGTTGGGTTGTCGTTCTCGTCGTGTAGGCGTTCTATCTTGGAGTTTCTAGAGTTGGCTTTAATCTTCTGGAATAAGAATTTGGTCATTTTTTCGTTCAGTTCCCAGTTTTTTACCCTCGCCCTTAATTGGAGGCCGTTGAGCTTGAGTTTAGTCCATTCAAGTAGTTCTTCCTTAAATTTATCAAAAAGTTCTGCGTAGAATTCTGAATTCGGATGCGTATGTAGGTTTATTTCTGCTATTTCTATTGCATTTCTTAGGGACTTTTCTCTTTCTTTTCTCTGTGAGGTTAGTCTTCTGGATATTTGTGTTGTCTTTGTGCTAATGACCTTGATGATTTGGGGGAATTTGGTGTGTATGTCCTCCTTTGGTTGTAGTTGAGTTTGTGAGATTAATAGTGTTTGTAGCTCGGATTAGAAAACTCGACTGGTGAGGAGGGTGTTGTTAAAGCGTCAAAAACTCTTACCATTGTATCCCTCTTTAGTGAGTCTGATGGCTAGGGTAATGACTTTGTTGTCCAATCCTTCATGGTATGGATTATTATAAATGGTACAGTCTTGTATGGCCTCTGATAGTGAATTTGTTGCAAGGAAGAAGTCAATTATGGAGAAGGATGTTCGGCCCAGTGAGTTTTTTTTTATTCAAGTGTATCTCTTGTTTTCTGGATATAGGAGACGGTATGGGTCCATTGGGTTTTTTCTGGTCATAAAATCGTTTAGGTCTGCGCTGTTTGATTGAGGTGTGGGATCTTGAGAATGATAAATTTTGTCTAGGTTAGGGTTTTGGACTGAGTTATAATCTCCCACGATGATGGTGTGTGTTAGTGTGGGGATGAGTTGTTCGATTGTGAGTAGGAATGGGGTTTTGTCTTGTGGTGGATATTTCTCCTCCTTTGAATTTGATATCCAGTTTGATCCACCTGCCTGAGGTATTGTCTTGGTTGACATTCTGAATTTTTATTGCTTCACTAGCAGTCGCTTTTTGATGTAGGAGGATGACCATTCCTGATGATTCGTTTTCTGCGGCTTCGGACCAGAAGGCCGTTTTGCCGTAGGTTAGTTTTTTGGTGAGGGCTAATTGTAATTTGTTGTGCTCTCTGTTGTTGGTTAGGTGTGTTTCTTGGAGGCATGTTATGTTTGCGGGGTTATGACCAAACCAACCTAAGGTTTTGGTGAGGTTCCTCCACTTCACGCAGGTGATTTCAGGTTGTTTTCTGATTTCCTTGAGAGTGTCAGATTCGGTAGTGGGTCTAAATCTTTTTGCAGTGTTGTTTGTCCCACTATCAGATTGGTCATCGGAAGGTTCTTCCATTACTGCTTGGAACGGTTAGATCTGATGTGGGACTGTTGCTTGACTTGGGTAGAGGGGTGGGAGGTCTTTTTCCCTATCTCCTCCATCTCCTTTCTCTTCTCTTCCTTCTTCTCCTTATCCTTCTTTAGCTTATTCAGGGTCTCGGCCTCATCCTTGCCCAACCATTCCTCTCTCATGAAGGCAGTTGTGCTGAAGGTGATTCTGTCAACTTCGTCCTTGTGGCCCAACAGAGAGTAGGGAATCTCGCAGATCATCTCCCAAGGTTTCCATGTCAAACCCTCCCTCAGTTGGGCTTGCTGGTCGTATAGGACCAGGACTGGCCTCAAATCACGATAGTGTCCTTCCCCGTTGTCATCCTCCCAGAACATGTCCAAGCTGTCCTGTTCAATCACTTTCATAGCCAGGGGGCGATCATCTGAGATGTTTGCCCTTGCGAAGTTGGGACGCTTGTGAGAGTCTTGAGCTGTGATGATGCTCAATGAGTGTCTGACTGCAATCTGCCATTCATTTTTGTCTGTGTTGTAACGGAAGGGCAAGAATGGGACCGTGGGGGAGAGGGTACGTGCATTGAGTGTGGCTGCCACTGCCAGATCCTGGGGGTTTTGATCTGCAATTTTGTTGAAGGAGTGAGAATTTGCTCCTAACTCCAGGTTTTGTTCCTGCAAATAACTTGTTTGCCTCTCAAGGATGGTGATGTCTTTTTTTTCCCTTCTTCGGGTTGTTCTTTTGCTTGAGCAGATTGTTTGTCAGCGAGATCATTTTCGTTTCCTCTGTATCTTGGTCCTCGTTATTGCTGATTTTGATGGCTCGTCCTTGCTTTGGCCCCAATTGATTGTGTCTTCGCGCAGGTATGAGTTGGGCCACTCGATCGGATGCTCACTTGTTCGTGGGATTGTGTGTGGGGCTCTTGAGGTGGCGTCTGTGTCCATTGCGTCCTTGTGCTGATCAGCGTACTGTAGGGCTAGAAATTCAGAGAAAATGTTCTCTGTTGGCAGCACGTCGTAGCCGTTAGGGGAACTTGGGAATCCTCCTGTGGCATTTGCATTTGACTCTTTCTTCAGGATGCTGATGTGCCTGGCGTGTACCAGCCTGATTTCCAAGTCTAGGTCTCTGCGTGCCTTCAGCGATTCAATGTATTCGTCCAACCATTCCAGGGAACTATTTGAGTTCTCTTCTGAAATTGTGGTCTGGCTGGTATCTGTTGTTTTCGTTGGTGGTGCTATGTCCAGGTGCATTTCATTTTCCCTGCTTTCAGTTGCTGTGCTGTTGTCTCTGTGCTTCTTTGTGTCTGGAGATTTGCCTGTTTCTTTTGGATTGTAGTCTTCATTCCTGTTCTTTCTTTTCGTTGGACCCGATTTGCTCGTTTTGCCCCGGTCTGTGATCTTTGGTTCGAGTTCATATCTGGTCTGCAGGATTTTGAGGTAAGATTTTTCTGCCTCTCGTCCTATGTTATGCACATCGTTGAGAATCTGTTTTTTGTGCATTGTCTGTTCTAGGTGATCAGCGTTGCCCAGAGTGGCATTTTCGTATCTGTGTGTGGCTCTGTCATTCCTTTTGCTCCCCCCTTTTTGCCATCTGCTTCGGTGTGGGGGAAAGACATCTGGTTTAAATGCTGGTTCTGGGTCTGCTAGTGTCCATATCCATGCTGGGTTGTCTTTGAGATCATCGAAAACCCAGCCCGCGTAGGCTGGGTCGTTGATGATCCAAATGCCTTTCATTGCATCTGCCTCTACCAACATTGAGGGACGTAGCCTTTTGCCTTCTCCTTTTCTTGTGTTCAAGGGGCAGAGAGGGCCATTCCCCATGTGGCCCTTTATTCTGCATCTGAAGCACATGGGGTTCGCCTTCGTGGATATGTAGACTGTTGTGAAATTTTGGTCGGCTCTGAAGAACCATTTGTCAGGCAGTTCGGGTGGGTTGCTTCCTTTGAGTTCAGTTGGTGCTGGGGGCAAGAAAGCCTGGGGCTGAAGAGACCCATTCGATCAAAGGATATTGCGGATAGGTTTCTTTCAATCTATCTTCCACCAGCTGGTGTACTTCGTCGGATATGTTGTCAAACTGAATCCAGAAGTGTTTGTACATCAATGTCTGCCGATGTCTCAAGGTGCCTTGTGTTGCTGCCCTGTTGGGTCTCCATTTGGAGATGGAGACCACTGATCCTTCGCAGTAAAGAACCTGTATTGAAAGGAGGTAGGCTGCGTATTCTGTTTCTGCACCTAACACTGTGACTCCATTTTCCCCTCTCTGTTGTAATGCAATCTTGGGAACTGAGTCCCGCAGGTTCTCCATGTTTTGGAGGGTGTCGCGGACCCTTTTCCTTTTGTCTGTGGGCGACAGTTGTTTCAAGTTTGCTGGGAAAGAGTAAACTACTGCGTGCTTTTTGTAAAATTCATCCAACACGGGCAGGTGTTCCTTTGGGTATACCCAGACTTCAACTTCTGCTTCCTCGTCCTTACTGATTTTCACTACCTCCTTGGTGATCACTGGTTTGACTCGTGTTTCCTTTATCATGAGGTTGAGTACCTCTTGGCTTGGGTCCTGGTCGTTGGTGTTGCGTGACCGTTTGAAACCTGAAGTTGCACCTGTCGCTGGGCCAGGGGCTGAGGCCGTGACTGAGGCCATGACCGTTTGAAACCTGAAGTCGCCCCTGTCTCTGGGCCAGGGGTCAGGGGATTCATTCCATAGTTGAATTTGCCATATTCCTTTTTCAAGCCAGTGTCCCGTTTGCTTTGGTCAGAGAGATGCTTTCGGCTTTGTCATCCTTGATCCAGGGATTGCCAAAGATGGGTTGTTTGAGGACCATGTCCCTCCTTGGATCGAGTCTGTTGTTTGGGAAGATTTTTCTCCAGGTGTGTAGGAGTTGTTCTCAGAAGGATTTGTGGGTTCTTTTTCTGCGTCTTCTTCCAGGTTTGGCTGGAGGTTGTGAGACTTTTTCACTCTTGGAAGGGGCCACTGTCTATTAAAAATCCAGAAAAGACCTGACATGTTAGGCGGGGATTTATAAGGTGCCAATTCCTTGATGTGGTCGAGTGCTAAGGGTACCCACTGCAGATTACTCTGCAGAGTTAGTCTCAATATTCACTTAGTTTGCAAGGCCTGAATTTGACGTGCCGGATCTAAGAGCTCCAGCTCTCCTTTTCCCTTGTTTGTGCTGGCTATGTGCCATGCTCGGTTGTGGATGAAGTGCTGCTTGCCGGGGTTTCCGGTCCATAGATATGCAGCTTCCCTTTTCCTATTTTTTTGTTGGAAGTCCGTCGAGGGAAACGAAATCGAGGTAGCATACCACATCACGGCTAGTATCGAGCTGTTTAGGAGAGATGTGTCCAAGTCAGACTCATCAGTCTCCGATCTCTGCAAACACGTAGTCATGGGAAGCCCTGACCTAGCCACCTCGTTCCTCAGTCAGCGGTATGTGCGCCTCTTAGTCTTCCTCCCTTTTTTGATAAGTGGGGTCGGATTGCAGCCCTCAGGTGCTGAAGGGATGTGAGGGAACACTACACACAACCAGTTGTGCCTCCAATGGCTCTCCCTGCAAAGAATGTAGTCAGTGATCCGATCGTAGGTCGAGTCCTTCACCCCCCTCTCAGCCCCCTTCACCCCGTAGGTGACTAGCAATGTGTGCCTCGAGGTGAGGGACTCATTGGCACATATGATAAATGTCTAGTGTCCAGTGAAGCCATATCTGAACTCCTCAATACGCGTGGCCCACTTTGGGGCGGTAGTGCACTGACGAGCCAGCTTTATTTGCCTGCAACTGCCATCTAAGGGGTATAGACGGCCCTCCTGAGCGGCCCAGCCAAACAGCAGTCTCACAATGATAGAGGCCACACTTGAGTAAGTTTGGCCAATCAGCAACAGCACAAGGTAAGTTCCACCTTGGTGGGCCTGACTAGCGGCGACAATGAGGGCATTGAGGGGTAGGAACCCGCTTGAGGGACTAGACCAAACAGCAGTATGTGAAACAATGACTCTCCAAAGTTGGGCCAACCCTCAGCGGTCCAAAGAGAAAAGGGCCCGCCTGAGGGGCCAAGTCAAGGCAACAACCCAAATAACTGAGACCCCGTCTGTATGGGTCCGACCAGCAACAGCTGAAAATAAATGAGGGCCCGCCCGAATGGGCCCGGCTAGCAGTAACTCATGGAAAAGGCCCGCCTGAGTGGGCCTGGCTAGCAGCAACTCTTGGAAAAGGGCCCCCCAAGTGGGCCTGGGTAGCAGCACCTCGTGGAAAAAGGCCTGCCTGAGTGGGCCTGGCTACCAGCAACTCGTGGAAAAGGCCCGCCTGAGTGCGTGGGCCTGACTAGCAACAACTCGTGGACAGGCCTGCCTGAGTGTGCCTGGCTAGCAGCAATGACAATCCGGGCAGCAAGGGTCAAACCTCAGTTTACGGATGCAGCACGGACTGATCCGCAGATTACCAAGCCATCAGGGACTGAACTGTTTGTTCCCAAAGTAGCCAGGACTGAACTGCAAACCTGACCCTTGCAAGTCACTGGCCCAAGATCATAGCTAAGGGCTCAACCATACACCTGCGGGAGCGACACGCGATCTTGCCCTCTTAATTCGGTCAGGTGCAAGCAAGTTCAAGGCACTGTACTGGTTGTCCAGGACCGCAAGCGCGAGAGCGCAAGCTCTAAATCGGCAAACAAGCTGGCACTCTGCACCAAATCCGCGGGAGCAGAGGGAACGCAGCCCCGAACCAGCGAGCGAGTAAATGCGCGCAACCCTGGACCAGCGGGTGCACAAGCACACAACCCCGAATCTCCATCTCGCAGGGCACACATCTGTTTCCCTTGGGCATCAATGAAAATGTTGTGATTGTCTATGGATTGATAAGCACTTGTTGTAATTTTTACTCTGCCATCTTGTCTTCTATGTTGGAAATGCAGATTGACGATGTAGTTGTAGTACCATCTGTGATGATTCATCGTGTGCCATCTTGTCGTCTATGTTGGAAATGCAGATTGACTATCTTCATGTACATGTATCACCATCGGTGATTCATCGCGATATAAAGGCGGCAAACATTTTACTTGATGATAGGTTCCATGCCAAGCTGTCTGACTTTGGCCTCTCAAAACTCCTTGCAGAGGATGACGAATTCACTCACATTACCACAGATGTCCGGGGAACTGCTGGTATGCCTGTTCTTTCACCAAACTGCTTCCTCCCTTCCCCCCCCCTTTTCCTCCCACCTCGTCTCTCTCTCTCTCTCTCTCTCTCTCTCTCTCTCTCTCTCTCTCTCTCTCTCTCTCTCTCTCTCTCTCTCTCTCTCTCTCTCTCTCTCTCTCTCTCTCTCTCTCTCTCTCTCTCTCTCTCTCTCTCTCTCTCTCTCTCTCTCTCCAGTCCGCAAGCCATTCAGGCATGTGCCCTGGAGACCCGCGGCCAGTCTTTGGGCCACAGGGTTCGATTTGAGGCAGCATTCATTTATTTATTTGCTGCTCCATTTTTGTCTGTTTCAGGCGCCGTTTCGGACTTGCAGTGCGTCCGAACAGACTTACGGTCTGTTTGGACGAAGGCCACGTTTTGGGCCTTCTCCATTTGTGGCCAGGCCCTTTCGGGCCAGGTTCAGTTTCGTCCGGTAGCGGACACTCCCTGCCGCATCAGCAGAGAGGGCCTGCATGTCCGGTAGGGATCCAGGCAGGCCGTTTTCAGGCCAGGGCCAGGGGCACACCAGCCAGGCCCAGGGCTATAGATAGCTGGGCCAGGCCAGGGCACAGACACAGTTCGACACAGTTCGACACAGTTCGACACAGTTCGACACAGTTCGAGTAGCTCATTTCTTGGGCGACAAGCTGCAGCAGCGCGATACAGTGTTGCGTTAGAGGTAGAGGTGTAGGTAGAGAGAGAGGTGGTGGCCATACCTGCAGCGGCGGAGTGCTTACCTGAGCGCCATAGCTAGACTTCTCGCCAGCGACCAGCAGCACAGAGTGACACGCCGGCGGGTTAGTACATGGCAGCAGTTACCTGCAGGTGAGACAGCAAGGAGGACAACATCTTCTGCTTCTTCCAGTTTTCGCCCTCCATCTCTTCTTCTTCTTCTTCTTCTTCTTCTTCTTTCAGAGAGAGAGAGAGGTTACAGGTTATGTCGGGCTATGAGGCCCAGGATCTGATTAGACATTGTTGCGGTAGACACTGATTGGACATTCAGCAGGGAGACTATTTTTGGACTTCGCTATCGCGATCTTGGTCTTCTCCCTCGTCTCCATCTTCGTCTCGCCCCTCCTCCCTCACCTCATCCGTGGTATCTCCCCATGTGTGTATCCAAGGAGGGAGCTTTCCTTCTTTGTATGTGGTCCCTCCTCTCTCACATGTGTGGTGTGTGATGGGATGAGTCGCGTCARTATCTGACAGGTCAGGTCATATCTTTGAGTCTTCTGCTGCGCTACATTGTGCTATTTTTGTATGTATCTGGATGTACATTGTTGTTGATTATTCGCTGATGATGCATTGTCCATTCGCGTCCTTTTCATCACCTTGCAGATCCTTTGGCTCCATATACATCGCTTGATCGAGCATCTCTCTCTCTCTCTCTCTCTCTCTCTCTCTCTCTCTCTCTCTCTCTCTCTCTCTCTCT
>BFEA01000240.1:1626323-1648915 GCA_003427395.1 Chara braunii
TCTCTCTCTCTCTCTCTCTCTCTCTCTCTCTCTCTCTCTCTCTCCAGCCATGGTGCCTGGCGCCGTTGACCACCGCTGCTTAACTGCACACGTCCAGTCTCACTCGGTACTTGGTTGCACATGACCGCACCAGCGCTTCTGCAACCAACTCGAGTTGAAAGATTTTGACGCTTTGCTGCAGTAAATACTCTGTATGCGATGCTTCAGTCTCCAATCTCAGACTTCTCGGAAAGGTAACCTTATTTGCTGGACGCGGCTGGCCTTCGACGCATCCAGAATCACGGACTTTCTTGAGAATTGGGCCGCTGGCTGGACCGTACAGGCGCACTACGTACAGGCTGAACGATACGGACTGTGCCGACAAACTAGACGCAGACTGAACTGTACGGACTGAATGGACTCGACCGGACCGTACAGACGCACTACGTACAGGACCTACCGAACGGGTCAAGACTCAGCTCACTTACCTGTGCGATGTGGCCAGTGGTACGTGGGACCGTGGGATGGCGACTGGTACAGGACTGATACTTTTGAAGATGTCTTTTTTTGCAAGTCTGGATGGGACTGGAGTTGGGTGCTGTTTGGAGGTGTGTTCGAGGTAACCACTTTGTTGACTTGGTAGTTTGTTTCTTGTCTGCATTGGTTGATGTCTTCTTGATGAGCAGCTGTACTTGTCATAATGTATAACATTTCATGATTTATTTTTATCCATTCGCGCTAACGATTTTGATCAATTGTTGTTATCAAAGTATAATAATTTATGACCTTTGATTTTTCCCTACAGCACTCTCATTCTGACAAGCTTCTCTGGTCTTGCCTGCAGCGACAGTATGGATGACCAGCCACAAGCAAGGTAGCCACATTCCTCCACAAGTCGGTGCATGTCAGAGGAGATATGGCTATCAGGAGATATAGATTGCCGTCAAGCACGGCGAGCTCAGCTGGTACACCCTTGAACTGTTGAAGTACAGACCCAAGTTCAAATCCAGATGCAGTCCGTCCAATAAACAGATTGAAATAGTTCTGACTTACCTGGGGCTGGTCAGTTTAATGATGATATCTCAAGGCCGTCGCCTTTTCAAAGAAAAGAAGAAGAGAGAAGAAAACGATTGCTGTCATGTCGGGGGGAATGGCAGAGACTGCGATGTCAGGGATGGTGGAAGCGGGCATCCTGTGAGCTGCATCATCTGTCATTGTGCGATTTGTAATTCTCGGGGAGGTGAGTAGCGGATCTCAACTATGTACGCAAGGAGTGGATGAAGAGTGCATGACGGACTGGACGGCAAATTGAGAACTGGATGCTTCTGCTTCAAAGATGGAATGTATGTGTGATGTTTGTTGGCGAGGCCCGTTTTGCTGTATAGATAAGGATTGGGGTGTATATGGCAACATGGACTGCACGCATTGATAACCACGTAATCCTGATGCCAGGATGGAACGGTGAGCATGCCATTCATTGATGGAGCCGTTGACCATGGGATAGAGGAGAGGAGAGAGGGGAAGAGGGGAGGAAAGAGGACAAATGTAGGTTTTGTGTTAACTTTACTACGCTTTCGGGCCTCTTTCGAGATGGTTGGAGGCGGGAGAGGGACGGAAAATAGGAGGGAGGGAGGGAAAGGAGGAGGAGGAAGAGGAAGAAATATGCACTCTGTCACCCTGTGTCTTTGATGTGGTCCCCAGCTTGTGACTACGTAGCAGGCTGGAAGGGTGAGGCAGGGTCAAAAGGGCAGAGAACACTCGGCATAGACTCCATCTTCTCTTCCCAGGAGAGAAGAGGGATAACAAGGGAGGAAAGGTTGTCCTTGAGGTTGGTGGAGGTGCAACTGAGCATCGCGAAGACAGACCTTTGGGTGTAAGATCGAAAGTCAAAAGGGAAACCGCCGAGATCGTATGGGGACAGAGAAGGAAGGAGGTAGACGGGAGTAGAAAAGAGGAATGGAAGTGTGAGATCTGTTCTGGACTAGTTTGTTTGGCTTAGGGGATGATCGGAGAGGAAGGGAGGATGGTATGCTAGCACATTTCTAGTATGTGCATGCTTTTATCCGCCTCTCTGACTGTGCCGAACCAGCTCCGGCGTCTTGGATCAGAGTCGGCAAAAGTGACTGAGGGCATAGTCGCACTGGAACCTTCCTGAATGCATCGGGTAGGGTATGGCCGGATTCGGGGTGTACTCCCACTAGGACTTTTTCTACTAGGCTCTAGACGTGATTGCAGTCGGGTTCATCCAGGTTTGGGCTTAGTTGCAGTCGGACACATTTAGAAAAGTCTTAGGGTGAGTATGCCCTCAATCAAGAAAGTCCGTGTGTGAGTATGTCCGGACTTACTCAAGGAAAGTATTGGGTCCTGCCATCGTCCCCCAAATAGAACGTACGGTCATTATCACTGTATCTAGTCTGAAAGTTTCCCCCTAATACATCGATAATGACTGTACGTTCTACTCCGCGGAAGGTGGTAGTGAACCCAACACCCAATTGGCCGGCTCGTTTCATCACATTCTGGCGGGCGGCTGCGCAGCTCTGTCCCTCATTTCGATTTTCAGCCACCTGATTACTGAAATTTAAATTGTGCGTTTTCAACTTTGTCCCTTTTTTTCTTACTCTTTGCGTGGTAAGACCTGTTTGCTACACTTGTCGTCTTCTCGTTTATGGTCTTCCCACTTTGTCATTGCTTTTTCAGTGCACTATTGCAGCACGATAAGACCTCTTTCGGTACCCTCGTCTTCTTCTCATTTGTGGTCTTCAAACTTTGTCATTGCTTTTTCAATGCGCTGTTGCACGAGGACATGGGCAATGAATGACTGTAATTATCAATCCGTCTCCACACCGATTCTTACTCCATTGCATCTAGTCCTGCAGCGAGTCGCTGGAACTAACCTCTGCAATTGCTACCGCGTAATCGCCGTCACTCCAGTTTCACACCAATTCTCACCCAATGCATCTTGTACGGGACACCCAAATTGACGAACTCAAGATGGGGACCACCGCCTGTCGTGAAAGGGGGTCACTGGGAAGGACCAACCCTTGGTCACCCCCAACCATAGTGCAGGTTCTGTGATTCATGCAATGTCTGATGAACAAGATATGCACAAAATGGGAGGATTAGCTTCGTTGTTACCTTTTACTTATGCTATGATGCTAATAGGCAGCATGTCTTTAATTGGATTTCATCAGTGAGTCACTGGAATTAACCAGGGCTATCTGGCTATTTTGCCTGTTCGGCCTGTGCGACCAGGCCATGGCCTGACCCCACAGACCCTCCGGTTTCAGTTCAGTTCTCACTAAATGCATCTGTTACGGCAGCGAGTTGTAGGGATTAACTGCTACAAAAATTGATACAGCAATCGCCATCATGGCAATAACCACACCAGTCACCACAGAACCACCGCGGAAATTTCCACTCCGGTGCTACACCAATTCTCACTCAATGCATCTTTTACTGCAGTCACTGGAATTAACCACCACAACTGTTACCGCAGTCGCCATGGGGAGAAAAAACACAACGCCAAGTACCACAGGGATCACCACAGTAATTGCCCCTGCATTGCGTTGAAAGACAGCCGCCACTCCCATTGTACTTGGAATCGAAATTCGCTATTATTCACAGCAACTACCACACCATTTACCATTGCAATTGACCAGTGTAATTCCCACGGTATTACTGCCGTTCATATGGAAATTCGCTGAGGTAACGACGGTGCAGTTACCTCTCTGCAATTCCGCCTGCAATTCACACGTCGAAATTACGGTCAATTACCACTCCGCATAACTAGTGCAATTGCCAAGGGAGGGGAAGAGTGTTCTTGCTAGCTCTTGAGCTTTTTTTTTGAAATGTTTTCCTCTTTGTGTGTATGGACTGACAGTGAAGGATTTTGATGGAGAGGCCTGGGAGGTGGAGTTCTTGAGAAGCGGAGAAGAAAAAGATGAAGATGAAAATAAATGCTGCGGCTGGGAGGTGGATGTTTTGAAAAGCGGAGAAGAAAAAAAAGATGAGAGTAAATGATGCGCCGAAAGTTACCTTTCATTTCACAAAAAGGAGGTCCAACCACCTCTCCCACTAGGCTGCCCTTCGGAAATGTGATTGAGTCTCATTAAGAGGGGTGAAATTATTGAGCTCTTCGGATTCTGAGAGTTGAATGCCACGCATTTTTTTTATTTATTTATTTTTTTTTTTTTTTTTTTTTTCCCAAGAAAGAGCAGCCCCTTCTATTCTGGGGGGCATCAGTCCGGTTGCTCATCACCGGCAAGACTGGAAAACAAAATACAGTTTGGTTTAGAAGAGA
The DNA here is from genome assembly GCA_003427395.1 of Chara braunii. Lineage (NCBI taxonomy): Eukaryota > Viridiplantae > Streptophyta > Charophyceae > Charales > Characeae > Chara > Chara braunii. The sequence goes on from BFEA01000240.1 coordinate 1,630,603, forward strand.
CACAGTGTGGTTCTTTCTCTTTTGTTTTTTTTTGTTTTTTTAAGTTTTTTTTTCCCGTTCACAATAACATGCTCCAGTCTATTGGTGGGGAGGTGCACCTGCTGGAAACCGGGTCCAGCATCCCTTGCATACATTCGGTAAGGCATACCCTCTGGGCCATTACCCGGTTTCGGCGAAGAACAGTTTATTATCAATCTCCCAGCCTCTTCAGCGTCACATAGCCGCCAGATGGGCAGAAGTATCCCTGACTGCCTACGTCTTCTACTGCATCATCCCCTCCATCAACTGTCTCATCTTCTTCCTCCTCCTCCTCCTCCTCCTCCTCCTCCTCTTCCTCCTCCCTCTTACCCGCCTCCCCTTTGTCATTGTCTTCATCGTCAACACACTCATGGTCAGATTAGCCGTCACAGAGACCTTTTTGGCCGAGGAATTCATGGTCAGGTCGGTTGTCACAAGGCCGCTTCGGCGGAGGTGTTCCCCATCTCCATTGCCGCCTCCGAGACAGTGGCCTCGCCCGGCCAGGCTCAGAGATGTACTCCAATGTCATGCTCACAACCGTACAGAACGACATTGTTGTTTCCAATACACACTAGCAACTGGTAGCAAGGAATAGTATATACCGAGTCTGATGCCCTCACTGTGGTGATGATTTGTACAGTTTCGCAAAACACGAGGTGCAGCCACATGTGCAGCATTTGCACGACGGCCAGCTATTGACGCAGAGCAAGAGTGCGGCTGGTCAGCTTCTGCTTCTTGTTCCACCCACTTCTCATCACCTAGGCCCGATGGCTCCCCTTCTCCAATTGACAATGCTCCACCTTCTGATCTTTTGATGGACTTCCCATACATGATCTATTAATCTCTCTCCAGAATGCATGCTAGAGCAAATGGGGCCTTTACAGATGGAGGAACCTAACAGAAACAGTCAAGACCGGAATGAACCTCCCCGAAATCTACCGCATCAAACGATTTCATAGTGCTACAGCGAGGCCATTGTGCCTACCATGTTATTAAAACACCTGTATGTTTCCCGACCATTTTGCCGAAATGCGTTGTGCATGCTCATGTGTGCAGGGGTGTCGTGTTTTTTTTTTTTTTTTTTTTTTTTTTTTTTTTTTTTTTGCCAGAAATCCAAGCAGGGAAAACTGGTTGCATGTGAAACGGGGCACCGAACGGCACCCCGGTGCGTCCTGCCTAATGTGACAGCATGCACAGCGCATTGCTGCACAATAGCCGGGAAACGGACTAGAGGTTTAATGTACCTCTCCTCGCGCACAATTGCAACCCCTATAACGTGAACATAGAAGTTTCATCTCTAGCGTTGATGGGAAGACCACTGCAATTCCAGCCCGCCCGCTCCACGGAATCGCATGCCAGACTTTGTGGACCCGAATACTCCTACATCGTGCATCGTCCACTTCATTTCAGTGCTCGAAACTTTGTGGACAATTCATGCACCCCATGGGCGATGGCGGCTCGAACTTCGTGGACGATTCATGGACCCCATGGGACGATGGCGGTAGAGGGCACACGATGGGAAATATTAACTCGTCTCACCGAGTGGTAGAATCACACTCGCTTTGGCTGGTTGATCAGGAATAGTACGTGGATGTGTACTCGCAAGTTGTGCTGCCTCCGGAGAGTGGTCTGGCTGAACCTCCCCGCTCCCTTGTACACGGCCAGGCAGCGTTTCTTCCCTGTGTAGATCGGACAGATTCTTTTTTCTTTTTTTTTGAAACGTGCTGGGAACCAGGCCTAGCGTCCCATGGATAGTGAAGGGGCCTCTCTAGAGTATGGTGGGTGTTCGACGCCACTGTGTCTGCACACAGTTACAGTTCGGTACGCATGCACACGACATAAAAAAAAATCGCTGGTCCAAACAAGGGATGGTTGCTGTCAGCCTCTGTCGCCAAAACTGCAACCCATTGGCTTGCACTCCTCCCCCGCAACCCTTATAACTTGCCCGATATGCCATCATTGTGGCCTTGCCATGCCATGCTTAAATCACCAGTACTTGGCTTATACCTCGGCCGTGAACCCTTGTCGTGCAGCGCCACAACGCGGGCTTCGGGCTTGCCGGACGACAATGAGCCAAAAGGAAACAAAGCCGTTGCACTGGCAGTTCAGCGAAGTTCAGCGCGCAGGGCACTTTTAGTCTCGTACAGGAGTGCTTTGAAGTACTGGTGATTTAAATAGTTGCGAACATCAGCCTGTTTTCCAGGTGGCATGCCCGCAACATGCCATGTGTCGTCAACGTTTCCAGGAAGCTCTCATAGAAAGTACGCGTCTCTGTGCCGTGGAGTATCCCTGATGCTGCTATCACCCGCCCAATCCTCTCCTAGCATGTCCCACATGTACTGTCTGCTGCACCTGCAATCGTATCTCCTCCCTCCTTGCCAGATGGACAACAGACACACGAGCCTGGCGAGGAAAATAGGCTATCACACGAACCCCCTACAGAGCGCTGTACTGAAAGGTTATTACCACCAGGGTGAGCTGTTGCAGACCAAATCTTGCAACAGCTAAACGCCCGTACTTCGGATCAGACTTCGCCATCGCCCGCCCATATAGAAGGAGGAATGATGACTACGGAAACCCAAGAAACTTGCTCGGTGCCACTCTGTGATGGCCCATCTGAGATTCAGCTAGCATGTGATTCACATGGTTTGTGTCGTGAGGATTATGAAGGCATAGCCCATGCAAGTATTTGTTTCATAGTTGCGGCCCACCTCGGTGCGCGGATTTGCGCACGAATTGCGCACCGCGCGCAGCGCACCGAAGCGCAGCGCACTGGAAAAATTAGGTCGACAAAAAAAAAAAAAAAAGAGAGTAGGTGTTTTGTAATTTCTTAGGACCCCAACTAGTCAAAAATGTTAAACTCACCGTGCGAGCTCAGAAACCGGCCGCGCCCCAAGCTCAAAATTTTCTTTTGGGCAAGGCCTGCCAAATTTCGATTGCCGCAGGCCCTTCCGCCAAAAGTTGCAGAATGGCGACGCATAAAGTACTTCAAAAAATAGGGCTCATTCCATCTTTTTTTTTAGGCGGGGTATGAAAGATGTTCTTCCCGGTCTCTTCTGCAAATCCCACACAGTGGTGGGGTAAGTTCGCAAAAAGGGGCAGTTGCCTAATAACGACCGGCCCCCGCGAATTTTCGCAGAGATCAGAAGTTACATTTTCTGTGGCTAGCCGACCACCAATATATGCTGAAGATTGGCGTTCAGGTCTGCATCTCGGCAGTTATGGGTTAGGATGAAGACGCCCGTGGCGCTCTCGTTTTATTGTTTTTGTTTTCTTACGAATACGTCCAGTGGGGCCTGCTCCACTACTCACAGAATGCACAAAAGACATCGCATATGGCGGTGTATGGTTCCATGTTTTAGCAGAAGATTCATTCTACTAATATTAATACATTTGGTGAGTGGTGGAGGGAGGCTCTGAGAATCACGCGGAGACACGAACAGGGTCTAGCTGAACTGGTGACCCATAACTGCCGAGCTACAGCCCTGAACTCGAATCCACAGCATATATTCGTGGTCTGCCCCTTTCGCGCATGATGACGCCATCCTTCTCAGTGAAGTAGCAGCCCTCAATAGCTCCCCTTGCGTTGTAGGACCCTTTCATGGTACCTGCAGGGGCTCTCGAATTGACATAAAGGGGATCCTTTTCTCTCTCTCTCTCTCTCTCTCTCTCTCTTGGGCCCTCTCTTTTTTTTCTCTCGAATTGACATAAAGGGGATCCTTTTTTGTCTCTCTCTCTCTCTCTTGGGCCCTGTCTTTTTTTTTTTTTTTGAAGTTTTTTTTTTTTTTTTCAATCGTGCACATAACGCACCTTCCTCAGCGCGCGCACCGCGCACAGCGGAGCGCACTGCGCTCTGTCATTCGAGCGCACAGCACAGCGCGCACGGCCCAGCACCGCACTGCGCACTTGTGCGCCGCAACTATGATTTGTTTCCATCCGTATGATTACAGTCAACATTGCACTCGTGTACAGCACCCTATTTTCCTCCATCATGCCTGCTAAAGAGGTAGAACTGTTTTATTGTTGGAATGGCTAAATCTCAAGTGTGCTTCATTGCCTGCACGAGAGGTAAAGCTGCATTGATATTGGATCTGCTGATTTGGGTGGAACAGGGCCTTTTGTGGTGAAAATCTACACCACACACAGCGAACACTATATAATGGCAAAGACAGACTTGCATGACGAAGAGGCAATATCACGGTTTTTGTGTGTTTCATGATGTTCCCTGTAGAAGATTATAAGAGCAAACAGTTTGTTTCCATTCTATATGTACTCATCTCTGTGGCAAAGGGGTTGTTATGGTGCTGGTTTGCATGGAGAAGATCCTAAGGTCAAGCTGTCAAGCTGATTGTTCCAAATTTGTTTCAGATTTGTTTCAAAATTTGGATTTACTCAGGGCATACTCACACTACAGTCTTCCCCCGAATACAACGCATGGTCATTATAGCTGAATTTAGACCGAAGGATAGACCAAATTCAGCTATAATGACCGTGCGTTGTATTCGGGGGAAGACTGTAGGGCTTTTTGTCGCAAAATCGCGAATATTTTATGGTTGGGAGTGTTGGGACCGTTGGGCCACTCGCACAAGGGGCGGAAAGTAGCAACCGTAGCAAATCGGGTAGCAAATGTCGACGGCCTGGCGATCCGCGGGAAAGGGCATTTTGCTACCACCTCTGGAGGTGGTAGCAAAGCTGTTGTGCAGTTTGGAATTCTGTGAAAGGAAATTTTGGCGCGTGTATCCATTGCTCCAAGCCAGCGGAAATACAAAACGGATTTATCTTAGAACTTCAAGAAAGAAAAAAAGTTGTAGATATGATATCAAGAAGACTAGAATATAAATATTTGATAGAATATAAGGATTTGGGCCTCGCGCGGTGTGACCACTCGAGGCACCATTTCAGCAATTGGCCGTAAGTCCCTCTCGTGTCCCTTTCGATTTGCTCCCGCTGTGTGACCGGGCGGCGGGGTAATATTTCACCAAAAGTGGGATTGCAATTTTTGCAGATTTTGCTGCTATGCCACCACTGTGTGAGAGTACGCCCTCATCTTGCAGGTCAGAGGTTCAAATCCTGTAGGAAGCTGAATTCTTCGGGAGAGTGGCCGAGTGGTTAAAAGCGACAGACTGGTTATGGGACAGTTTACAACACACACAGATGGGCAGGACAGGCAGGACAGGCAGGACAGGGAGGACAAGCAGGACAGGCAGGACAGGCAGGACAGACCGGACAGATAGACAGAGAAATAGACGGGTGGACGGAGGGTGGAGATGGAGTATGCATACAGTGCATAGATGGGCATGGACGAAAGACAGTCCCATTGGCAGATGGGTGGACAGCGGGTGGTTTCTTCTTCCTTTCTTATTCTCTTTTTTTTAATAAAAAAATTGGATGCATGGCATAATACAGATGAATGGGCAATTGTGTGGATGGACAGGCCAGACAGGCAGACAGACGGGCACACATGGAATGGATGCAGGCATTGCAGGGATGTTGGGTAGGCGGACAGGCTGGGTAGGGGGATAGGTGGATGCATGGGAAAGAATTTGACGTACGGATAGATGGAAGGATGGACGAATTGGTGGTCAGACAGATGAATGGATGCATATGTGCAAAGGGAGATATTTGATGGAGTGGGATATGGCCTTTAATTCGGGGGACCGAAGACTACCAGTAGCACCGTGGGAAGAACCAAACGGGTGGCAAAAATCGCAAACGTTGAATTGCGATCGAAACAATTTTTTGATTTTTATTTTTATTTTCTTGGACAGATCGAAACAATATTCAGGATTTTTTGTGAATTCTTTTGAGCGCAAAAAATCACCGAAGCTGGCTCTTGAAAATTGCGGGACTAGACTCGCCTGTGCCTACCAGTCGGCGGCCCCCTAAGAACCCGACACGTAGGGCCAGGAGAAGCCAAATTTAAGCCATCGGGGGGAGTGGTGGTTAAAAAAAAATAAAAGAGGGGGAAGGAGGCGGAGTTAAAATGTTTAAGCATATTCACCACTACAATGTTTTCATAATCTTCAACATTAATATATACCTAGAGTCCTAGACTATGAAAATTGAAAATTCTAAAAATTTTGGAGTGGTTAACGTGCTGCAAATTATGAAACCGACTTTTACAGAAAATAGAACAAGGAGCGAGAGGAGGAGGTTGACAAATTTTCAGCGTCTTCACCACTTCAAAATTCTTAGAATCTTCAATATCAATATGCATTCGGGCGTCCGAAAGGGGGAGTGTCCATAATTTTCAGCACCTTCACAACTTCAAATAAAACATATATAAATTCATTTGCACTACAATTAACATGATGCACCAAAAATGCGCCTATAGCACTAAACAAAATGGGTATTAGTTTCACCATTCTTAGAGTGGCAAATTTTGACGACAACATGATAAGATCCGCGGAGGTCTTTTCTTCTTCGTTGAGAGAATGTAAACTCTCGGGCAGATATACGGATTTAATAGGTCTTCTTGCAGATCCTAAATTCTTCATATATTGCTACGAGACTATCAAGGGTATGCCTGGTAACATGACCCCTGCAAAGGCGCGAAGCTAAAGTTTTCAAAGAAACTTCATACCCAAAACGTAAAAATGATTTAGCTTTGAAATCATTAAAAACCTTATCAAATAACCATCGTTTGTTAAAAAAACAATAGCACTTCGTGTCTAGTGTACTATAGAATATCAATAGCTATAGCAGCTTTACATGTTTGTCTATCTCCAATAATAAGTTCTTATTGACCACGACCTATTGGAACAAGGCTATCCGCCGCTTTTAATCCTGTTTGCATCGTAATCGCCCCTCAGACCACGATGATGGCGATTACAGTTGCTCACTGATCCATTGTCTACTTACTTTCACAAGCTTTCTCTGGCGAGTGGCCTCTACCACCATGTATGTTACTGTAATGTACAGTAACATTCAAGTCTACCCAGATCGAAAAATAGCTTAGTTAGTTAGAGTGTCGGTCTGTCACGCTAGAAGTCGCAGGTTCAAATCCCGCATGGTATAGAAAATTTAGAGTTAGGTTTCATAAGGATAAATAAGTTCAAATCAGTTAAACGCAAGTCAACTTTGGAGACTTCCATTACTCCACCGACCGTTGTAAAATCTTCGCCAACGCAGCCTATGTTTTACATTCATCCGTTGATTGATGATGCATCTTTCAGCCTTCGATTGATTGCTTGCATCGGGTTGCAGGTTTTCTATTTCACTCCTTTTCTTAGGGTTCTTTTCACCTTTCCCTCACGGTACTTGTACACTATTGGTCACTGAGAAATACTTGGGCTTAGAGGGTGGTCTCCACAGTTTCCAACAATAACATGGATTAGGATACAAAAGGTATTGAAAGTATTCAAAATCTTCACCACTTCAAAATTTTAGAAATGTTCAATATTTATTCCAAAGGGGGCATTCAACATTTTCACCATCTTCAAGACTTTTGCAATCTAGTTTAAAACAACTTTAAAATCATTGAATCACCAACGGGGGTAGCTCAGTTGGTACACCAACGAAATGTTCAAATAGAAACCCCACTTCGAATTAATATACAATATGATAACATGAATTACATTATTGTGGATTGTTCGAGGTCAGCCAGTTCAATGATGATATCTCAAGGTCATCGTCCTTTTGATTAAAAAAAAATAAAAAATGTTGAATCTTTCTCCACTTAAAAATGACTTTCAACCAAAATTCGGAACGTCGTTGATCGCTTGTGAAATCACCACAAGATAGAAGGTAGAGATGGTAAAAAGAAGAGAACATAAAACCTAAGCAACATGTATAGCATATAACGTTCAATCAGCAAGACTACCTCACCACCCACACAACAGGGTTACACCAAAAGCGGACCCCATAACCCTACCCACTCTGTTACATGCTTTTTTTTTTTTTTTTTTTTCCCTCTTTCTAAATATCATGATCTCCCTAATAAATGTTCATTAGGTGAAGGGACCAATGACAATAATAACGATTCTAATGACCTTGACAAAACCAAATGAATTTTTTCAATTAATTTTTAAATTTAGCAATACGATACTAGAATGGCCCCGACACACTTTCCCGGCTGGGCTAAAAAAAAGGAAGTTTTTTTTTCTCTTTATCGCGTTTAATATTTGTTATTTTAAATTTAGTAAAGAAGTCTGATCTATACGTGAGGCAAAAGTTGTTTCGTTTATTTTTCTACATTTTTTTTTCTCAGAATTTATTTATTTATTGGACTTTTGACCCTATGTAGCATCGTGAACACGAACAAGCGCCCCAAACCCTCCGAATGCAAACATTAAAAAATCAAAATCTCAAAAAATTCTGAAATAAATATATGTTATGTAAAATAACAATACAAGTAATGTTTTACTTGGAGTCATGTTCAAATTCCTAGCCAATCGTATGTTCAAAATCAGAAACTGAAATATATATATACATTTATTATATATCGTCACAAACAGAACTGCCCGGTAAACCGTAGGCAGAGAAAGAGAAGAGGACAACAAACGAGGGGTAGTGACAAACTGTTTCGTCGGAGTTTCACCGACTCATCAGGAGGCTGAAATCTCAACAGTCTGCTCACTGATTACACTGTAAATGATAATCTAGCTTAACCAAAATCAAAGTAGACTATCACACACCCACACCAGATGGAAAATTCTACAGACTGTCGGTTGACACCCAATCACAAGCCAGCAAAACATCCACGAAACAAAGAAAGGTCTGTCACGGCCAAAAAATACACTCCAGACACGCCGCTGGCACTAGAGGCACAGCATGGTCGCCTATATATATTTTACCAAAAAAAAATATGTTCGCCCCAATATGTTTGCGAGTTGTTCGCGCGAATGGGAAGGGGCGTGAACACGTTCGCCATGCTATGCAGCTTTAACCCCTAATCGGGCCAACCAGGCTACGTGGGCACGATATTATTCAACCATCAGTTCACACAAACCTAAGTAGAGCGTTTCGATTCGGACCTTAGGCCAGTAGCGAAAGCCACATGCTACTTTAAAAAGGCGCAGTTGCAAGGTACCTTGGAATGTACCTTCGTCAATTTAGGCTCGTGTGATTTGAATTAATGATTTCAACTACCAGTACGTTTTCCAAAACTTTTTCGAAGTTGCAACTTAGATGCAGCTGCAACTTTTGGAGTTCGGTCTGCGAAGCAAAATGGTTGGGAGCGCCAGCCAAAAAAAGATTTGCGTTGTTTCAACTTTTTCTAACAGGCATTGATTCCCCGTATCGGCAAGAAGAGGCTCAAAGGTAGTGGGGGGTTAAGGGAATGAGATTGAGAGGAAATGAAAGTGAATGATTTACGAACGAGCCTAGGTCAATTGGTACACCTCATAAACTTAGAATATTGACCTAGCTTGAACTCCAAACACAATCAGTTCACTAGTATAAAATAATAGAAAATAAAAAAGATTTTCAATACCAAAAAAAAAAAGAATGAGTTATAATGCTTTCTTAGAAGTAAGGACAAGCAGGAGTGAGGAACCATAACGAAATGTGTCGACAAACCAGCACAACACAGAACGACGCTTCCGTAGCTGTGCGTAATGAGGGGTTTGGCACAAGCAAATGTAGCACGAAATAAGGCATTCTGACAAATGCTATGCTTGTCTGCGGATAATAAGGGTGAGGTCCCACTAGCAAAAGGATGGGATTGGATGCTTGAATCTCATCGTGTTCGTCACGAGAGGTGCAAAAAATGACGACTTATCTGTTTTTCTGCATTGCATAAAATACAATCCGGATTCAGGTACTTAATTCAATCCTCTGTGTTACTTTAACCTCACCCTAAGAGCATGTGGAAGGCGTTATGGCAATGAGTATCAACGACAACAGAGCTTGCAGGTAGGAAACAAGACTAAGGGCATAGTCACACAAGACCAGAGCTTAGTATGAGAAGTCATAGTGTTAGCATGCCCTAATTTGAGCAATTTAAGTCGACATAAAACCAATCATGTAGCAAACCAATTAGGTATCTAAATAGAACATACAACATATATTATTTTGCATAGAGACAAAATTATTAAACCGTGTACTTTTAGCAGAAAAACCGCCTCCGAAAGGGGTCTGCGGGCGATATATGGCGCGTACTGACAGTTTAAGAATTTGAAGTTAAAAAAATCGCTCTTGGCCTGTAAATTTCCCAAAGTAATATAAATAACAAATTACAAAGAAAATAAAAACAACCCGTGCTTCATTCTGTTTTCCGATTCTTCCAAACTCTTCTTTATTTTTGAAACAAACCGATTTCGTTATATATGTTGGAAATCAAGTCTAACATCCCTTACATCAATAAGTCATACAACGCTTCTGTCAAGGTTTCTTAGAGAACTGTGACCTGGGTTTGGGTCTAGCCCATGAGCTTGGCCCTGGCGCAACCTAGAGCGTCGGTCAACAATGTAAGGGATGCTGCGGTCGTTTCCCAATACACTTAAAAAAGTTGTCAACTCCTTAAAGTTTAAACAAACAATAAAAGGACATACCAATCATAAGACCATTAACATATCATCTTCCTTCAAGCAGAATGTCGATTATTTGTAGGTTCCGTAGCCAATCGAGGGCCGAACAATTGACCCCAATTAGGCTAAATAGTGATATGATAACCCCACATTCCACTCACAAAATGGAGTATACAGATAATGACAAATATTGCTCGTTAAACCGCCAATCCACACCAGTCCATCCGAGCCTAAGTTGACAAAAATACATTGGAAGGCTTGTGAGCCTGCAAATGCGTATTTTCAAAGCGACTTGTTGCTTTTCCTATCGGCTCAGACCCAAACCTAATTGAGAACCTCTTACTGCATAAAACTAGTGCTTAGAGTCTGGTTCTATTAGCGAAGAGGATTGGGTTTAATTTTTAATCTAGATGTGTTTTGCGTAGAGACGAAGAAAAACAGATCAATCACTATTTTCTTCCTCTCTCCAAAAGCACATATAGATTTAGGAATTAACGCCAATCCTCCTCGTTGATGGGACCGGATCTTTGGCGGTTCAACAACATACTGGTCATGAACAATCTCACAACAATACCGCAACCTTGAAAATTACACGTACCGTTTTCCTGCTAACAAAAGTTGTATTAACGAACATCATTTGCCCAACATTTTTTTTCGTATTTTTATTAATGACAGTTGCAGGACACCTATTAATGAAAACAATTAGAGTGTGAAATTGAACCAGCTCGAAACTGGGTACAACAAAAGCACGTCTAGATTCAGGAATTAACGTCATTCCTCCTTGTTGATGGGACTAGATCTTTGGTAGTTCAACAACATACTGGTCATGAACAATCTCACAAGAGTCACAACAATACCGCAACCATGAATTACACGTACCGTTCTCCTACTAACAAAAGTTGTACTAACGAACATCATTTGCCCAACAATGTTTTTCATATTTCTTTTAATAACAGTTGCAGGACACCTATTAATGAAAACAATTAGGTAAGTAACATTGGTTGCCCTCTTACGAGGGGATAATTGCGGATTCATCTTAACAATGAACCCATACCTGACCTTCTACCTTTGAACAATACTTGCAAGCAGACGGACCGGACGAGCGTCCGGTATGAATCTGGTTGCAAGTATTGTTCAAAGGTATGCGTCTGCTTGCAAGCGGAACCCTCCCCCCTGACCAGAAGGCCCCGGACCGGATTGGATGGGGGCATTTTTTTTTTTTTTTTTTTTTTTGGGGTGGGGCGTAACTGGTCTTCGGGTGCACATTCGTGCGCCGCGCGGGTTCGGTCCGCCGCAGGTGCGAAACCGCCCGAATGGCATCCGCTTGCAAGTATGCTTTGAACTAACGAATCGATTGGTTTCACCACACCCCTACCATATGGCAGAAGTCCACTTATCAGCTACCCTCCCTTCTTGGTTACAACCGCAACAAATTTCATTTTTGTTGATATTATCAAATTACACTTGGTGATATCTGTCAATGTTGAATGTACAAATTGGCCTACTTGTTGCTTGATATTATCAAATCACACTTGGTGATATTTGTCAATGTTAAATGTACAAATTGGTCTCCTCTTTTCTTTGCGAGTTAGAGGGTCGATCTCTTTTGGAGGAAAGACTCTTCCCTTTGTGGGGAAGTGGGTTAATGGTTGTCGGGCTATCGGAAGGCATGGGATCCTAAACCTCTGAAAGTATACCTTTCTCGGACTTTTGGCTAAGATCAAGTGTAGTATCTGTTCTGATCAGTTTAATACATGATCCGCCGCCCATCGGACTTGTGGCAAAGTGGGTTAATGGTTGTCGGGCTACCTGAAGGCATTGGATCCTAAACCTGTGAAAGTATACCTTTCTCGGCCTTTTGGCTAAGATCAAGTGTAGTATCTGTTCTGATCCCTGGACCATCGAACCACATAAAAAAAAAAAAAAAAAAAAAAAAAAAAACATGTGAAAGGGAAGACGTCATGCATGTTTTAGGTCAGTCTAGGGTAGGAACTCGCTAGCAGGATAAATCTCTTAATCGGACTTTTGGCTAAAATCAAGTGTAGTACCTGTTCTGATCAGTTTAATACATGATCCGCCGCCCATCGGACTTGTGGCAAAGTGGGTTAATGGTTGTCGGGCTACCTGAAGGCATTGGATCCTAAACCTGTGAAAGTATACCTTTCTCGGCCTTTTGGCTAAGATCAAGTGTAGTATCTGTTCTGATCCCTGGACCATCGAACCACATAAAAAAAAAAAAAAAAAAAAAAAAAAAAAAAAAAAACATGTGAAAGGGAAGACGTCATGCATGTTTTAGGTCAGTCTAGGGTAGGAACTCGCTAGCAGGATAAATCTCTTAACAAGTAGGAAGCAAGGGCAGAGCGGTGGATGCTCATAAAACAACCCCACTAACCCTCAGACCGACATGCGGCCAAAACGAAGCGACACATTGAGGAGTTCAAGATTGTGGTAGGATCTCGGCAAGTCGAGGAACCTTCTGTCAAATAGGTCGCACGAGCATGAGAGGCAAATGCTCGTTGAAGAACATGTCTAGCCCAATGGCATGAAGGCGCACTTAGAGGGAGACCATTCATCTCTATTTTTTTAAAAATAGAACGCACGGTCGAATATAACATACGTATGTTGTACGTGAATACAACATATGTACGTTGTATTCCAACTATTGAAAATTTTGATTTAAAAAAGAAATAAAAAATAAGAATAAAAAAAAAAAAGTTATACAATATTGCAATACAAACAACCTTTGTCAGAGAGTCGTGTGAATTTCAGAACCACATTCGATAAAAACATAAAAAAACTAGGAAAAAAAAACTTTTTTTACGGTGGGGACATTCTGTTTTCAATTTTTTTTTCCAACTTGGATTCTTTAAAAATGTTAAAAAAAAATAAAGAAAAAAGTGTTGTACAAAAGTGTTTTTCAAACACCTTTTTGTCTGAGGATCTCGACAAAATTCCCAAACAAACTTGCAAAAATGATGGTAGTAGAATAGGCTTCTCCTGCAAAGTTGTGCCATAAAACTTGTTGCATAACGTATCCCGTATGTTGTATTCGAATACAACGTACCCCGTATGTTGTATTCATATACGACGTACATACATTTTTTTTGGTTGAAATGTCTGCCCTTACCAGCACCACTAGCACTGGAGGGGGTGTTTGTTAATAAAAAAAAAAAAAAAAAAAAAAAAAAAAAAATATATTTTTTTTAAAAACAAAAAAAAAAAAAAAAAAAAAAAAAAAAAAAAAAAGAGGATTAAAAATTAGTCTAACCTTACGGTAAGAGGACTTACCAGCACCCCTAGCTTCCGGGGTTTTTTAAAAAAAAAAAAAAAAAAAAAAAAAAAAAGGACGACTAACGCCCTAGAGTCCCGCACCAAGACCCAACTTTTAACCGAAGAGGAAAAAAGAAGGATGAAGGAGATTTTGAGGCAAACGAAGAAGGATAGAAAAAAGACAAAGGAGGATAAAGGAAAAAAAAATGGAGTTGGATGCCGAAAGGAAGAGGTTCGAGGAGGAGAAAAGGAAGAAAAAAAAATAAAAAAAAAAAGGAGGTGAAAGTAACGAGGGGAAGGTCACAATGGTTATTAAAAGGGCGGAGGCTTACTTAAGTCAGCACTTACCCCCTCCAATTTATATACATGACGAGGAAAAAAAGGCTGGTTGAATACCTTTGGTTGCATATGGAGAAGAATGTGGAGGAGATGCAGGGTGATACAAATGAGTATCTTCTAAATGAGATGAATGGGGAAGAGGAGCGGATGACCGAAATGGAAGCCTATATATAGAAGCCCTGCAGAAGACAATGACACAGAAAAGGAAGGAGCATGCGGAGAAGAAAAAAATGATGGAGGATGGAGCGGCTATAACCGCTAGGCTGAGGGAGTAGGCCAAGGGGAATAATAAAGGGAGTAGGCCAAGGGGGATAACAAAACTTATATTAAGGAGCGGATAGGGCTGCTTACTGCGACCGCCCTCCAAGCTGCAAAGGAGTCCGATGCACTTCGTCAATCTGTAAAGAATCTCGTTGCTAATCAAGACGAATTCAATGGTAAGTGAAGGCCTATACGGGTAAGTGAAAGCCTATATGGATCATTTATTGTAAATTCCTGATCACAAACTGACACTTAGACAAATCTTTCTGTCTAAGTGTCAGTTGGTGATCAGGCACTTTAGGATGACGTTGTCCGAACCGTTAAAATCCCAATTGTATACAATGACCAAGGATGAAGGAGCTAATTATGCAGACTTCAGTAAACGTGCGCGGTTTCCACTATTATAAAAAATATCGACAAAAGGAAAAAGTGGAAGGGGAGAACAATCTACAGCAATGTGCACGCTGGGGATAAACTCTTAGTCACTTTTGAGGGAGGTGCAACAAAAGAGATCCCCATTGACCAAGTTAACTATGGGCATCTAAAGTTTCAGCAACAGTTTAAGGGAGGCCAAATAGTTCAAAACGACGATTACGCAACCGTCGTAACCCGTGGGGGAGGGCGAGGAAGGACACCGAGGTGAATAGGAGCTAGAGGGCAGGACCAACCCTTGGTCAACCCCCAACCATGTCTACGAGACGCAGTTGAATAGTTCGGGAACGTAAGGTGCGGGTAGGTTTAGGAACTAGACGCGTTCGGTCAAAAAAGAGGCACAAGCGGTTAACGGGTAGGTGAAAATTCAAGAATGAAAATTTTGGAGTGAGAGATTTGAGCAGGCTGAAAATCCCGAATGGTCCTGAAGTGGTGAAAGGTCCGAAGACCCTGAAAACCACCTGTTTAGGCAGGTTGCATCCTAAAGTGGTGAAGTGAGAATTTTGGGCAGCTTAAAAATTTTGAATGGACCTGAAGTGGTGAAAGGTCCGAAGACCCTGAAAACCACCCGTTTAGGAAGGCTGCATCCTGAAGCGGTGAAGGGTGTCATGAAGTGGTGAAAGGTTCGAAAACCTTGAACACCACCTGTTTCGGCAGGCTGCATCCTAAAGTGGTGAAAGGTCCGAAGACCCTGAAAACCACCTGTTTAGGCAGGCTACATCCTGAAGTGGTGAAAGGTGTCTTGAAGTGGTGATGAAAATTACGATTGTTGTTAAACTTCTCTCGAAAGAGGCCGCCCGAGAGTTCGGAGGCCAGGGCGCTTCTAAGAGGGTGGTAGGGATTTTGGAACTTTTGGTACCCCGAAAGGTGGCCAAGAACCCTCCGCTTCCCAAGGTGGAGGGGCACCAATTTTCAGCCGAGTTGCAGTATGAACATTCACATCTAATGTTCTGATAGGATTAACAGGAGAGGACGGACCCGCTCTGTTTGGCTGCGGAGGGATATTGCTGCCTGTACGCAGAATTGGTGTTTGGGGTGAGGGGCCCACTACGTGTGACTGTGAGGACAGGAGATGCCGCCAGTGCACAAAATTAGCATTCCATGGTGGGTGAGCAATTGCCCAACACACCATGTAATGAAATCAGCTCGAAAGCCGGGTGGCATGAGTGGGTAGCCCACACTCCTGGTCACACAGTCCAACCTCTATATAGCACACTGGAGGCTACATCTTGAAGTGGTGAAAGGTCCGAAGACCCTGAAAACAACCTGTTAGGCAGGCTGCAACCTGAAGTGGTGAAGGGTATCTTGAAGTGGTGATGAAAATTACGATTGTTGTTCACCTTGTCTCGAAAGAGGCCGCCCGAGAGTTGGAAGGTCGGGGTGCTTCCAAGAGGGTGGTAGGGGTTTTGGAACTTTTGATACCCGAAAGGTGGCCAAGGACCCTCCGCTTCCCAAGGTATCGAGGGGCACCAATTTTCAGTCGAGTTGCAATATGGACATTCACATCTAATGTTCTGATAGGAATAACAGGAGAGGACGGGCCCGCTGTGTTTGGTTGTGGAGAGATGTTGCTGCCTGTACTCAGAATTGGTGTTTGGGGTGAGGGGCCCACTGCGTGTAACTGTGAGGACAGGAGATGCTGCCAGTGCGCAAAATTAACATTCCATGGTAGGTGAGCAATTGCCCAACACACCATGTAATGAAATCAGCTCGAAAGCCGGGTGGCATGAGTGGGTAGCCCACACTGCCGGTCACACAGTCCAACCTCTATATAGCACTCTGAAAGGATGGCCCCTGACAAGCATACGCTGTGTCAGTGAGGTCACTGCAGCTTTGAAGTCAGTGGTATTGTTGCAAATATACTCAAACCTTGGCAGTTGCCCCATAAGCACACCAGACGGGGATTTCCATAAAACGGGAAGCACTTAAAGGGAAGATCCTTTTTTTGCACACACAGGCAGAAATCAAACAACATATCGCGCAATTCAGCGAAGACTGGCTCGGGGGTGCAAAAGGGGGTGTGATTGCAAATGTGATATGGGAGGGAGAGGTAAGGGTGGAAGGGGATAACATGGACGGCAATGCCAGGAACTACTATCTTAGGCCTCATGACTGAACGAGGGTGGACCCCTCTGTTCCGTTGCGCCCTCCCTCGGACTTTCCCCAACTTTTTCCACCGCCGGCCTCGGCCATAGCGGAAGATCAGTGGTATGGGAGGGATAATCGGAGTCGGGCATAGTATGGAAACAGCCAGTAGACAATGGGTGTGCATTTCTGACAGCCTGATGAAACGGATGAGAGGCTGCTTTTCTGTACCCATGACTATGCAAGTTCAGATGGATGTCGATGGCTTTCTGTATAAGGGACGCTGGACCCGTTTTCCAGCAGGTGCTGCTCCCCACCAACAGATAGAAAGGTCCCGGGGAAGATAGGGGTGTCTACTTATACCAACGCCCCACGGGGTAGTTTTTGTTAAAAAAACAAAGGAACAAAATGTCCCACAATTCTTGCTTAGATGAAGAGACATGACCCATGTTGCTTAGTAGTATCTTTCCACTCAACACTATACTAAGCATCAGGGGGTGGAGGTGGCTTCCGAGATAGGATGTCATCAATGAACCAATGTTTGAGTGCAAATGCTTGCTCTGTTTGCAGATCTTGCCGACGAAACTCGTCGATGAATTGTGCTTCGTTCCAATAGAGCATGAGATTGGCAATTTTTTTGGGTCTGATGTCAGTGGCCATGGCCCATAGGAATACCGACCACCTGATGACGCAAAGTGCCATCGAGACGACTGTTAGAGACCACAAGCCACATATGACGTTCTATTTTTTGAGGCTGAGAGGATGTCAGAGCAACGTTATGTGACCCATTCCCCTTGATGAGGACCTCCTACAATCCTGTACATTTGTACTAGCCTTCTGTTGTCTGGATTCAACACCAACGCTTAATCATGTGCTTCATGATCAACATTTCATACATTGTTAAGTGTCCTGTTGTGTGTTGTGTGGCAAGTTAGTGTACATTGTTGTAAAATCCGCTGTGCGAACCGTAAAGCCTCGAAGGGAATGCGCATTCTGCTTGTATGTGGCGTAAGCCTCGAAGGGAATGGGCATTCTGCTCGAGATCCAAAATAACCTCCTCAGCAAGTTGCAAAACCCAGCAACGTCATACGCCACTTACTTGATGAAGTTCATTGTCCTTACCGTGCCTTGGAGAACATAGCAAAGGGAGAAAGACGCCATTGCTGTACTCGAAAGACGCTTATGAGGGGGCCTGTTATGCAGATCCGAGACTAAAGGTCGGTGAGTCGTTGAGCGAGGTGCAGATTGGGAAAGGTTGTTTTGCCGAGTGACTCCAAGGATTGGACAGAGTGGGTGAAGACTTGTGCTTCGAGTACGAAGTAGCAAAAAGGCAAGGTGTCAGTATGTCAATAGTCCGGATGTTGATGAAAAAGTAAGTGTGTGTGTGTGTGTGTGTGTGTGTGTGTGTGTGCGTGTGTGCGTGTGTGTGCGTGTGTGCG